>VYZU01038088.1:0-29465 GCA_013401355.1 Ceyx cyanopectus
AAAAAAAAATCCAAGACAACAAAAAAACCCACTCTGATGGGATGTCTTTTTTCCAGTGAAGTTACTTTATGTCCCAGGACTTGGAAGGATTAATTTCCATTTAAGTATTTTGCAAACCAAGGTTGAACTGGAGATTGAGGAAAAGCTTTGCCCAGGTTTTCAGCTCTTGGGATGGAAGCGGATGAGCATGGTGATGGAGACTGTCCAGACACACAACGTGCAATCACTGGACGGCTTGTCTGTCCTCACCAGGCTGGAGAACAGAGCTTTGAACTCTTTCATCAGGAGCTTGCTCAGAGCCCATTGCTGCCCAGATTACTTTCTGCATCACTTTCTATGCAATAAAAGGATCCCAAATTCCCAGAATTATGTTCCTTTTCTTTGAAAAGTTCAGTGTTCTTCCCAAAAATGGCATCAAGGAAAGCACATGTGGCTTTGCTGGGGATTTCCCCTCTCCAGCCAAAAGGAAATACTGAAATGTAAAAGCTTAACTGGGAAGAAACAAACTCTGATCCTTGTCAACCAGGGAGGAAGACACCAGTCTGTAACACATTTAATTGTTGGGGTCAAAGGCTGGAAGACCAGTGCATGCTCTGCAGGGAGCCTCAGCCCCAACACACATTTGACAGCGTGGGCTCCCCCCGCAGCCCCCTCATTAAGGGTCTCCTGAGCAGCCTCAGATACCAGAGCTCAAAATCTGCCAGACACTGAGATGTCAGATGGCAAATGGTCAGGACAGTGTGATGTCAATGCCCATTTAGTGACACAGATGGGATAAGCAGGTCGAGCTTGAAGTACATCATGAGATCCCAATGTGCTAGATTCACTTTTTTGGTCATTTTAGCCCCTTTACTCAAATAGTGACAACTCCATCTCCTCCCTGCCTTGATTTTAGGGAGACAGGGGAGTGTGTTTTGCTTCCAGCCACACTGTGGTTAATGAACTTATATCTCATCCCAGGGCAGCACTGGGGACCCCCTGAAGAGCTTGTAAGTGATGAAGGAACAGCAGGGACCCCGAAGGTCCCACTGGTGATGGCTTTCAAGCTGGGGATGCTGCAGCCTGGGGAACGTGGCTGGTCTGCACTGGTACCTGACCAGAAGGGACTGGAGGAGCTCTGAGAAGAAAAGTTGAGGCCCTGAGGACTGAGAAAAGAAAAGTTGTAGGAAGCGCAGGAGGCTGCAAAGAGGTTAGAGAGAAACAGAAAGAGGCAGAACACACATTAAAAAGGATTTTTTTTTAAAGTAACAAAATAAACAAAATAAAAAAGAAAATATTATAATGCGCAATGCTTTAAAAGCCAACGGAGAAACGGGGAGGCAAAGCATGCAGAGGGTCTTATGCAGGGGCTCAGAGCTGGGACAGCCCCATAGCCAGTGTGGGGGCTTAAAAGCCATCCTAGGGTTGTATTTTATGTGAAATGATATTAAATTAGCTTTTTTCAAACTATCTTCCTCTGGTATTCCTTTTTAAAATATACACTGGGAAAAGTGTTTTAAGAAGGCATTTTTCTCCACGAAGTAGTTATTTCTGCACTCAGGCTTTTAGACAAGCTGGAACATTTCACACCAATGCACATTTTGCTTTCTACTTTTTTTGATTTTTTTTCTTTTTTCCTTTTTTTTTTCTTTTTATCACAGACTTACCATTTCTCCCATCAGCTCCATTAAAAAGGTCCCACTGGGATTCAAACCATCACAAGTTACACTGGAACTGGATCCATTAAAACACGTGCACAAACCCTCAGGTGGACAGCTAAGACAGGATAGATTCCACTGAGCAATGCACCTCTGCTCACTACCTGCGGGTGGATGAGCTGCCCCTGCAGCCACAGCTCCTCTCCCAGCAAGACTAGGGGTGGGAAAACACCCCCTACTACATGGGAGGGAAACCAGCCTCCCCCATCAAAAGCTCTCTCTGGAGGCTGTCACCACTCCACAGAGATGCACAAGCTTGGAGGAGCAGTGCCAGGCAGTCCCAGCTCAACCAGACCCCTCCAATTCCTGCCACCTCCTAAGAGACCTGCCCTCCAAGTGCCACCAGCTGAGCAGGACACTTGTTTGCAAACTGAGGGGCTCAAGCCCTACAGCAAAGCTATAAATCCCTCCTAGGCCTCATTAAAAGGCTGAGATTTTCCATCTCCAGTTTAATGGTGCCCACTTGCTGGGCTTTACCTGGAGAGCGGGTGAAGGTCCTGGAGGTCGAGCGTTCCCGAGATTTATAGGGGTACTTCAGCGTTGTGTCCAGCTGCTTGAAGCTCTCCTTCAGTGAGTGGCTCTGGTAGTACTCGACCAGCTCCTGGGAAGGATGGAGAGGCACCCAACTGTCTCTGCTGTCCTCTGCATGACTTGCAGGGACACGTATGCTCAAAGGGGCTACGAAAACCTACCAGCAAGCTTTCAAACTTCTTGGCTTCTGTGATGTGAATCCAGTTGTCCTTCTCCACCACCTTGATGTGCTTCACCTCCTCGTTGAACCTGAAAATTTGCATCAAAGGCACTCAAGAAAGCTCAGCCATATGCTCCAGCCCTGCCTTGCCCTCTGCGAGTTGACTGACTAATCAAGTAAATTACTGAATTAAGTTATTACTCACTTAATACTGATGGCAAAGCGCTCGGCCTCAGCCGGTCGCTCCCGGATCAGGTAGGTGCCGCTGACGTGAGACTTGAGCAGGTTGTCAGTCTGCTGCCGCTCCATGTTCCCTGCAAACCTGAGCCCAGAGGTTAATTAATCAATTTAGATCACCAAAGATTAATGCCTATCAGTCTGGAGGAGACTGAGAGCACTTGAGGCTGTGGGCTAGTGGTTAGAGAGCTGTTTGGATGAAGGTTGGACTTGATCCTAGAGGCCCTTTCCAACCATTATAACTCTATGATTCCATGATCTTTAAAACAGGCACGTCTTAGAGGAAAAGATGCATCAGTTTTTTAAAGGCATGAAGGTGAGAAGGAAAAAAACCAACAAAAACACAGGTCTCATTCAAAACTTCAGGAGCAGGAAGAAAAGTGCCCCAAGATACACATGAAGCTGCTCAGACCCTGATCAGACAGGGCCCAGTGTAGAATGTAACCTCTTTCCCTTGAAGCATCTTACACTCAGAAAATCCCACTAATTGGGAATTGGTTCCCAGGTAAAAGAGGCTTCAGTGATAAGGGTTAATTTAAACTCATGAATTTGCAAACCTTTCTGGAGCTGGACGGAAGGAGCAGGAGATACAGCAAGCACAGCCTCTCCTGCCAAGGCTGGAATTGCTTCCTTCCTCTCAAAACGCTTTTCTGGGCACAGAAAATGGGAAGAGAACCCAGCACCTCTCTCCCTTTACCTCTGACCCTCTCCACCAGTGCAGAACTCCTCACTGGTGCTGCAGGGACCACACTGGGTTTCAAGACCCACACGCCCTTGCAGCAGGGCCACAAGGCAGGCAGGGTGCAAAGCTCCACTTTAATTCATTATTAATCAGGAGGGGATTCTTGACAAAGTACCAATTAAAAGGCAAGGCTGACAGATCTTTCTGGCCTGGGGGAGGCTGTGGCCAGGGGTGGGCTGGGTCACTCACCACGGGTACGCCGTGTAGTCGATCTCCCGCGAGGGTGGCCGGCTGTTGGGAGGCTGCAAAGAGAACGTTGCTGCTTATGGCTAAACCAGCACCTCACCAGGCTGTAGAACACGTGTGAGATGCTCCTCTCCACGGGAGGGGTTTTGTCTGCCAAGCTGCATCACCTAAATGACTGGCTCTGGCAGAGGAGGGCAGTGTTGTAGCCGAGTGGTTCTCTCGGCCACCCAGCTGTGAGGGACATGCTACATTGGTTCATTTACCTGAGTGCTTTTTAATTGGGAAGCAGCTGACAGCATTACAAAACATGGTACAAATAAATAAATATTTTGAGTGCAGCTTTGCTCAGCCGTGACTGATTTTGAGCACTGCTCCCAAATCAGCACCATAGAGGAGAAACAAGGTCTGAATCTGCTCACACCAACCCCAACCTTAGGAACAAGGCTGAGAACAACCTGACCTGGTGTTTGCTACCCATGGGATGATGGATCCACTTCCTCACTAATTGGGCCACACTAAAAGGCCTCATTCAATGCCAGGAGCTTACTAGAAGGACCAAAGTCTCAAGCAATAGGCACCACTGGAACATACATCCCATGACAGTCGCCCAGTTCCTGGCTCCATCTCCTCCTCAGCACTTACCCTGGCATCCACTGGGCAGGGCTTCACTGAGGAGCTGGGAAAATAACCCGACTTCTTCGTCTGCAGCAGCCGCCCCTGCAAAGCCAAGGAGAGCCCATGAATAAAAGGGATGATGCAGAAGTCATTGGTTTAAAACTTCCCAGGAATTTCCTGAGGGGAGCTGCTCTCACCTCCCACCATGGCGAGTCAGGGTCTCCCCTCAGCAGCTCGATCACGTCTCCAATTTGAAACGTCAGCACTGGCTTCCCAGGGGGGGCTGGGTTGCCGTGGTAATTCTGAACTGCCACCATCTTGGGNCTGCCTGTGTGTGTTTTCAAAAGTGATTGCAAAAGGTACCAGCAAACATTTGGCTTCCACTCAATTTCAGATGGACCTGGGACCCAAATGCCCCTGAAGCCTGTGATCAAAGTCCAGTTGTCTTGCCAACAAGCACACATTAAATAAGCTCCCCCAACTGCACTAAACCTACAGTGTTTATCTTCAAAATGCTTCCCCACCTCTGCCTCTCCCCACCCAGTGAGAGCACTCTGTGCTTTCTGTTGTTTGTTTGTTTTTTAATCACCAATTTGACTCAGGGTTTTTTTCACCAATTTGATTCTTTTTGCCAGGCGTGGCTCTCCTTCCATAAAAAAAAAAAAAAAAAAAGCACAAAAACAAATTGTTCCTTCCCCTTCGAGCCAGAGCATAGGCAGGGCAGGCCCTGCATTCTGTCTAGGCTAGTTTTAAGCACAGGAAAACAAAAATATATTGCAGGAACCATCACAACTAACAGCCCTGTCAGATGGAAGGCTAAGGACAAGAAGATGCTCCCCAGCACCAAGAAGCCCCACTGTCAGGATGCACTTGATCTGCTTTGAAGGATGATGTGGCACAAGGAAATTTGCCAGGCTCTCCTTGGCTACTGGTGTGAGTTACAGAAGCTTTACTCACAGAACATAGCAAACTAGCAGCACAAATACATCCAAAGATGGAAGAAAGGGCTGAGCCCAGGGAAGAGCCAGGTCTTTCCACAGGAGACCCAACCTGCTGCTTTGGGGTGCAGCACCAGGAGACCTCAGTGCCACATGACTTGCACAGGACCCTTCTGCAGCAACTAATGCTCCTTTCTGCTTTCAGAAGAATCTTCCCCCTCCCACATGCTCAATGCTGGAGACACCCACAGCCACAATCGAGAGACACTGCCTCTACTTGCCCTCCTGCAATACTGTAATAGCCTTACCAGGTCCAGCACCCAGGGAATCCTGCAGAGAGAGAGAAAAAAACAGAAGTCTCTGTGAGGACACAGTAGTGTCAGTTCACTCTGTGAGTACCTAGATGAGAAACTCTCTCCCAAAACCTCCCTGGTACCTCCCAGCATGTGGTGCTTTCTCCAGCTAGGTGCTGGCTTCTCCCAAGCACTGTGGTGCTGTAAAATCAGGTCAGTTTTATGCTGGAAAAGAGACCATTGGTCTCCAGTCCTGCCTCTGAGGCTGCTGGGACCCCACTGAGGCCAGGACTGGCTCTGCCTATGAGCTTCCCACATGCAAGCCACACAAGCATACAGGTTCTGCTCAAGGCAGAGAGGGATCCAAGAAAAAGGCCAACAAACAACTTACCTGGTCTGCTGAAGAACCTGCAAGAGAAATTGTGAAATAAGTGGTTAATTTAACAGGCAACTAGCATTTGAATTTGATGGAGGAAGCACAAAGCAAAGGCTGGGATCACTCAAGTCATCACTCAAATTTTTAATCAACAAATTTTTAACCAACATCTTCTGATGTTCCCAAGAACTCATCATCTCTCTCAAATGCCCTCCCAGTACAAGGGCTGGCAGCATCTCACCTGGTACAAAGAGCTGCTGGGATCCTCTGACACACAAGGATTTTGCTCTTTGTTTCTGGGGGTTTTGGTTGATTTGTTGGTTGGTTTTTTGTTTTTTAGATCACCAGCTAATGTGAATTACAGCCCTTGGAAGTGGGTGGGAGTACACTTGAAGTATGAAAGATGGGGACAGACTTCCTGGCAGGGCCACTTGTGACAAAAGATGATGGGTTTAAACTAAAAGAGGGAGATTTAGACGGGAGAGAATTTTTTTACAGTGCATGTGATGAGAGCCTGGCCCAGGGAGCCCAGAGAGGTGGTCCATCCCTGGCACCATCCCAGGTGAGGTTGGTCAGGGCTCTGAGCAACCTGCTCTAGCTGCAGATGTCCCTGCTCCCTGCAGGGGGGGTTGGATTAGGTGAGTTTGAAAGGCCCCTTCCAACCCAAATCATTCTATGATTCTTTACTTAGATTTTGTTATGTATTAACTAACATTAGTGCTTTATAAAGTGACTCAGATCATTCACATGCACCCATCTCCTTGGCACAAGCTGCTCATGATGTGAAGTAACTCACCAATCTTGCAGGGAGGAATGATCTCCAAGCACTCCTTATGAGCACCTGCTCCACATTTGGGGCAAAGATAGCCCTGGTAGAAGGTTCCTCTGTGCAAAACAAGATGACAGAAAAGTCCTAAATCAGTCTCTGCTTTCAGATTTTCTTTCTGTGTTGTAATGCAGAAAAGCTGGAAGGCTGGTGCTCACCTCAGGAACATCCTGCAGGCTTTGCAGTTCGTAGTCTTTTCAAATGTGTACATCTGAAAGTTATGGTGATTTGCATTGGCTTTCTCTGGCTTTATGTTGGACCTAAGGGAAAGGACCAAGGGGTTATCAACCTGTCCCTTCCAGCCACACTGTGCTCGTGACCTGCCATGACAGCTGCTGTTTGCACTGCAGTCAATGTTTGGGAACCACACAGACAGATACAAAATCCAGGGTGAAAGCAGACCGTGGGCTGGGCTGTGCAGACAGAGGATTTTGCCCATCAACCTTCCCCTGGGACAACATTCATGGATTTGCCCGAGTCAATCAACAGCCCAGCCCCAGCACAGAGCCAAGCTCTGCTCTGCTCAGGACAGGCTCCCTGCAGCAGCAGCTCTCCTCCTGCATCACCCTCACCCAGCCCCAGCTTGGGGCTCCACACAAGGCCCGACCCCATGGGAAGGTGTCATTACAGAGATGCACTGTCCATGCCATGGTGCAGACGTCAGAAAGCATGACTTCATGCTGGGCCCAAGCTCCCTTTACACAGGCACCCATCCATCATGCCCAGCTGAGCTTCCCCATCAAAGGCTTTGCTATCAGAGCTGGTCTCCAGTGACCTGCTGGCCCAAGGCAGTATCCCCATGCTGGGGCACTGCACGTCATGGCCCCGGGCATCCCCCTGGTGCTCACATTGCCATTTCAAACTGCTCCATCCACTTCCTCTTCATTTCCTCTGTCTTGCAGAAGAACTGGAAGCCCTGCTTCCCCTGAAGGTGAATTAGGTAGAAGCCATATGACCACTGCAAAAGAAAATGAGAGAGCTGACGCCGCCGCGACACTCCCGGTGCTTGAGCAGCAGAACACACCACGCTGTTATTCAGCTGTCTTAATAACCCTGCTCTCAGTGCCAGCCCCTCTCCCTTCTTCTAAAGAACTGCTGAACCTTTGCAAAGTAACAGCAGGGAAGGAGGAAGGAGAGCTCCCTGTTTCTCTAACACATCACAGCTAATGATGCCTGAATGGGCTCAGCGCTGTGCACGAGGGCCAAATAGGATTTTATGGTGGCAGATGAGAGCACCCAGATTTTTCTGCTCCAGTGGATCCTCCCCAGCCATTATATCTCTCCCTGACAGCAACTGACAGCCCAGGAGGAACATCTGACCTGCCCCCTGCACATATGCTCTGCCCGTCTCATTACAACAGTGCACAAAAAAACACGAGAGAAAATTGTGTGCTTTGCTTACCATTTTTCCATGGGACTAGAAAGCATAGGAGAGCAAAGTGGAAATATATTTTAATTAAAACACAAAGCTAGTAGCATTTCTTCAGCATCCAAGTGGCAAAATTGGCTATTCTCACCCAAATGTCACTTATCCCATCTGTGCAATACCTCTTCCCTTTGCAGCTAAGTGGATTAAGCTAATGGGTCTTTGCTAAACCAATAGCTGGGAGGTTTTCCTTCGTGGCTGCAGACAGTCTCAAACCACCAGCAAAGTGATGTTCCTTCAGTGGCAACCATGCTCCCAGAGCTGACTGTGGCTGGCTGGCAACACTCACACTGTCTTCCCAGGCTCCTCCAAGCCATGACTCATGGGAGGATGGACCTTCCCCCCCTCCCCGTCCTCCTCTCTGCCCCATCCTGTCTGACGTGTGGTCCCTGTCATTGGGCCAGAAAGCAGGGAGCAGCTTCCTCTCTCCTAACTCCAATCATCCCAGCTTCTTTGGTGCTGTTTGGCAAGGACAGAGGCCAAGGATCAAGCCCAGCCCCACATTAATAAACATTTCCCAACTCTCTGTAAGGCTGCCCTGAAAGCTGAGCATTTGTTTTCCACCTTTTTGCAAGCTCTGTTTCTATTTTGAAAGGCTAATGGGAACTTACTACCCAAGGAGTGGTCCAAGCAGCTCCAAAATGCTCTCCAGCAGAGCTAATACCCAGTCCACCTACCTTTTTTATGTCCTTGTTATTCATAGGGTCGTCAGTCATCTTGTGGAAGAGCAGCTCAATAATTTCTTTCAGCTCATAATTGTAGCCTTTCCTTTTGCAGACGATCACCACTTTATCGAATAAAAATAAATACCTGCCCAAAACAAGCAAAGAAACAAGCAAACCAGTCAAACATCTCATTAAAGTCCCCACTCCAGGGGAAGAGCTTCCCAGCTCAATGTTCTAACCAGGCCATCATTTCACACTGATGGCAGCTTCAGTTAGTGCAACTCTAGGCAATAACTGAATAAATGAGCAGAGGGGGAATTGCCAGAGGAAGGCACATTTAGTCTGGGAAAGCTTCTGAGGGCTGTAGCTCACTCACCTGTCCTGCTTGGTGTGGTTGACTATGGAGCGAACCTTCAGCTCGCCGTCGATCTTCGGCCTGCCAAATTCCTCCAGTTTCACTTGCTGTAGAAAGCAAAGCAGGGCTGGGATCTGCAGCCAGGGCTTTGGAGAGGTGGAAACCCAAACCTCCCAAACCTGCCTGGGTCCCATGGTGTGCTGGGAACATCCCCACCTGCCCTGTCTGGAGCTGCCGTAGCTCCCAGGAACAGCATCACCCTCACCAAGGGGGCCCTGGTGTCAGGAATGGACAATAGGAGATCCCTGGATCTCCAATGGGTTGCACAGGGTGAGCTGATGCACAGTAACGGGACCAAGTGTTTGCTACTCAGGAGTTTGAAGGATGAGATTCTCCTTAAAATACCTGGTTGAGGTTTAGTGGGGAGTAGGTGCATGTTATACGTGCCCTTCTCCTCCAAACAGGACTTAGGACTCCTTCAGTTCACCTCTGTCCTCTTAAAAGCAAAAATCCAACCCACTTTAAATAGCAGATAGTTGATTTTGGGAATTCTTGGATCCCTCCTACACTAGTAACATGAGAAACATTCTTATTGTTACATCCCCAAGAGAAGTCACCCTCCATCCCAGCCAAATCACTTTTGTAATGTAGCAACCATTTTTGGACCATCAGCAAAAAAAACAGTGTCCACGATGAGGGAGGGAGTGTCTGGACAGACAGGGACCTTCCTTGGGGGTAGCACATCAGGTTCAGTATTAATTGCACAGAAATGCAAATAAGTGAAAAATAACCAAACTGAAGTTGGGAGCGAAACGATTTCCCAACTTACCAGATTTTCTATAGAGCTCTGAAATTCACTTATTTTCTTTAAAGTCTCTTTGTCCCTCTTTACTTCATTTATGTACATGGCCAAGTCCTTAAAAGAAAAGAAAACATTGGTTTTTATTTTCCAGATAAAACTAATAGCTCAGTAAAGCTGAAAACACATGACCCCAGCTCTCACAATCCTACTCCCCCTCTGCCCTCAGGAGTCAGACCAGGGTTCAAGCAGCAGCTCAGGACCCTGAGCTCTGGCTGTTTGTACTTGTGCTGTCAAACCAGGCAGGAGTTGCAGTTTTTAACATTTCCCAGAAGAGGGCAATGGATGAATCCAGTGCAGCCCAGCAAGCACGACCCAGGGCTTTCACCTGGCGAGCAGCCAGCCCCTGCCTTTGCACCTCTGCCCCGGCAGCACCCTTCCCTCCCAGCTTTCACCACCAGAACTCCTTCATCCCCCCTGGATATGAAAGCTGGGAGCCAGTCTCTGCTGTCAAAACATCCACATCTGCACAGTAAGTGCTCTGGACACCCGGCTGCACGTTAGCTGTGAACAGCATTTGATCTGGCTCTGCCCCAGTCATTTCCAGATGACCTCCCTGGGAGCTCTGAATCGCACCAGAGCTGGCCAGAGCACCAGGATGCTCCTGCTCTGTCCTCCCAGGTGACACCCTGTGATAACATCCCCATCTTCAACACGTCTCAGCCACCAAGATCTCCCACCACACAAAGGCAGTGTTATGAAATAAGGAAACACTTGATGGAGCTTGTTCTGCCCTGAAAAATTCCCTGCTTGCCCAGATTTTGACCCATCAAAAAGAAAGAATCCTATCCCAATGCTTATCAATATCTAAAAGGTGGGGGTTAGGAGGATGGGGCCAGACTCTTGTCTGTGGTGTTCAGCAACAGGACAAGGGGCAACGGGCACAAACTAGAACCCAGGAGGATCCATCTGAAAGTGAGGAAAATCTATGCTGCAAGGGTGGCCCAGGCTGCCCAGAGAGGTTATGGAGTCTCCTTCTCTGATGAGTTTCCAAACCCAGCTGGACACTGCAATACTGTGACCCAGCTGGAGCAGGGGGATTGGACAAGATGATCTCCAGAGGTCCTTTCCAACCCCCACCATGCTGGGATTCTGTGATCTCTTCCAATAAACCAACTTCTTACATCTTTCAAGCCTATTTTCTGTGCCTGTTTGCTTCTTATCTGCTCCCTGCCTCCCTGTCCTCAACAATAGCTCTTGTCAAGTTGGATTAAATTTGAACATGGGATTTTTTTTAAGACATCCCCCGCGGGTCAGACCTTCCTCAGCTTCCCAATATAAGAAGGGTTAATCACAGATGATAATCACAATTCTGCGTGACAATACTTATAACATCACAGAATACCCCACTGGGCCAGTGGCAGGGATGGTTATGAAGAATGACAAAGCCAAAAAGCCATATGAAGCAGCATCCCCCATCACACTTGAGCTTTTGCTCCCTCCTGCTGAACAGGTCACCTGCTACTCAAATGGGAAAAACAATCCCAGGATTGACCCTGACCCAAAACAGCAGCAGCAATGTGCAAACCAGGACTGCTGGATTTAACCAGCAACTTCTTTCACTCCCACCATCACTTAGAATCACAGAATGGTTTGGGTGGAAAGGGACCTTTCAAGGTCATCTAGTCCTCTGCCATGGGCAGGGACATCTGCACCTAGAGCAGGTTGCTCAGAGCCCTGGCCAACCTCACCTGGAATGGTGACAGAGATGGGGCAGTAACCACCTCTCTGGGCAACCTGGGACAGGGTCTCACCACCTACACTGGAAACAGTTTCTTTCTCACCAGTCTACATCTCCCCTCTTTCCATTTAAAACAAACACTCCTTGTTCTATCACAACATGCCCTGATAAAAAGTCTGTCCTCAGCTTTCTGTCAGGTGCCCTTTAAGTACTGAAGGAGCATAACAAAGTCTCCGCAGAGCCCCCTCTTCTTCAGACTGAGCAACCCCAGCTCTCCCAGCCTGGCCTCCCAGCAGAGGAGTTCCAGCCCTCCCAGCATTGCTGGGGCTCCTCTGGCCCTGCTCCAACAGGTCCCTGTCTGTACTGAGGACTCTAGAGCTGGACCCAGCACTACATGGGGGGTGTCCCCAGAGCAAAGCAGAGCAGAGGAGCAGGATCCTCTCCTCACCAGGCTGCTGGGGATGCAGCCCAGGATACAGCTGGCTTCTGTATGTCCTCCCTGATGGCTACAGGCAACTTCCCACAAAAAGCACCAGTCTGCAGCACGGCCAGAGCATGCAGAGGTTTCTTTATTGGCAGTGGTTTGGGTGGGTGCTGTATCAAGAGGCCATAAACAACGTTCAACAACTGCCACTGGGTTTGGTGTCCGTTTTGAGGCCGTGGCCACACTTTGTGCAGCAGCCAGCTGCAAATACAACAGCCTTCAAACAACTTTAACTTTTAAGTGACCTACATATTGGCTCTGGATCCCGGGGCTTGCAGGGATAATGGCTGAAAAGGTCACCCAAAGTTATGTAAGTGCTGGGAAAGGCAGTGGTGTTACAAAAGTGACAGCTCAGAGGTAGAAAACAAAGTGACCTGAGAATGCAGGAGCAAGACCAGGGATGAATCATGCAATGCTCCCCAGAGAGAAAACCTGAAGCTGATGATCATCCTCAAGTTCTGCTGAGGATGGTCCTGCAGTGGGAATGTGTGTTTCGGGGGATGTATCCAAGGCAGAAAATATTTGGATTATTTTAGTTTGTTTGCTGATGGATTTCCTGAGATCTTGAGGGTTTCAGCTGAAAGCTCAAAAAAAACCTAACAAAGCCAATTTTTGATGTTAGAAGTCTTCATCTGGGGAAAAAGAATTTTCCCCTTAATAAAACAAAACAAATCAAAACAAAACTTGGATAAAAGTATTGCCAGCCAGTGCCTGGATAATGGCTCGTGGGCAACGATCTGCACAGACACAGGCTCCCATTTTTGCAGTACTCCCCGACTGGCTGAGCCATCTGGAGCTTCTCCAGATCCCTCCCAGCAAAACCAAGAGCCAAATCTGGCACAGCCTCTTTACACACAATGACAATTAGTGAAAAGTCATAACTTGTCAACTAACTCCAGCTTTCCCAGCTGCTTGAGCAGAAAACAAGGACAGCTCTGCTGCGAAGCAGTCGCATTAAATGGCATTCAACATACACACCTGTGTCCTAAAGGAGATGGTGCCTTCCCACGAGCTCTTGGGGGGTTTTACCACCAGTTTTTGTTGTATGGAAGCAAAGGGGTCCCATGCACTGCTGCAGCCCAAGCCCAGTGCTACCCCATCACCACCCTCATCCTTCTGTACCTGCATCGCCTCCAGAGCCTCCTTCAGCTGTTGCTTCTCTGGTCGGTCTGATGAATGGCTGAGCAGCTCCTAAAAATAAATAAATATATATAAAAATAAATTAAAGAGCTTGTGGAAAGCTGCCCACACCCTGTCTGCACCGGGCAGGCTCCAACCCGTGGGCAACAGGCACTTGCTGTGGCTGTAGCCGTAGGACGGGGACCTGGCCAAGTGGCTGGTGCTTGAGAGATCTGTTACATGGAGTTGACGGGAGAAATTTCACACATAATCAGATTATATGCAAGCTTATTTTATATTCATTAACTGCCTCTCGTGGATAACAAGAGCAGAATTACCCTAGGTCACCGTACTTTAAAAGACAGCACAAATATTATGTCGTGTTAAGTAGCTCTTGTAATTATTTCATTTGAAGGGAAAAAAAAAATACCAACAAAATCCCTCAGTCTGCATTTGGCAATGATTCACTCTCTACTGTGAAAGCTGAAAGATGCTACAGCAAGGGTGGCAGCTGAGGTGAAGTGCCAATACTGAAACACTTACTTTTAGCAGGAGGTGATATTTCAGAACTCTTTGCATTGGAACCACCAACAGATCTTGCAATTTAAATTTCCCATCCTGAACCTTCAGCGTGCACTCCTGTGGAAGAAATCACTACATTAGCAGCAAAGGGGCTGGGGTAAAACAACAGCTCCCCTGCAGAAAAACCCTCCAATGTCCCATGGCTGTTACATTTTGCTTCTGTAAACTCAGTGCTGACAACAAAACTCATGGTCCCTGCGAGTACCCGGCCAGTGCCAGGGCTTAGCCCATGGAGGTTCATAAAACACAGGGGATGGACCCTAAAAACTAGACAATCTCATGCAATTGACCTACTCCAGCTTAATGACATGCTGCTCGTTAGGGAAGCACACGAATAGTCTCGGACCTTAGGAAATGTCAAATGAAACACATTAACTTAACTCACTCCCTCAACACTCTAAACTAACGCATTTGATTTGTGAGGGGCCAGGAGCAGCCACACAGACAGTTGCTGTGGCTTCACCGAGAAGCATTAAGTCATTAATATGAGCTAATGAGATCACAGGAAGTTCTGAGACAGTTACCTTTGCCCAGACCTGTTTAGATATGTGATTCTGCTGCACTGACTGAGACCCATCCCCTGTGTGTCCCCCAGGAAGATGAGGGAGAGAAAGTAGAAGCATGGGAGTGACTGGATACTACAGCCACTGGCTCGATGTAAGAGCCAAGCAACATGTTCAAGAAAGAAATAAATCACTAAATGCAGTTTTATCCCTGAATTGGGTTGCTGCTTTTGCAGGGAAAAATCAAAGATCGTTTGCAGAAAGCGAGGTAACGTGTACAGACAGCCCAGCAAATTCCGATTAGCATCAAGACCAAAGCAGGAATTAAAGCTGGGTAAAAACAGCAGCTCAAACAATGCATCCCTTCCGGGGCTCCTTTGATTTACTTAATATCTGGATCAGCCCCTATTTACACTAAGCCTTTACACTGGGGAAGGAGGACAGAGGAGTAATCCGGGCGCTCGCTGGGGACTTGGGCTGGCCTCCGACTGTCCCCAAAGCTCTGTGTGACCTTGGAAAGCCACATGGCTCCTGGCTTGGGAATTCTTGGTGCCTTTGGGTTTCCCCACAGCACTCGAAGAGGAATTTGTCCACAGCCAGTTCCACTCAGTCACCCAGCTCATTTTCACTTGAATTAACTCAGGGGAGGAAGGACAGGGGGTATGTTTGGGGTGGAGGGGAGATGTAGGTGCAAGGAAGGGCTCAGTACACGATAACCCCTAGCTTTGGCAGCACACTCACCCCACATACCTCCCCTCTCTAAAACCAAACATGCCCAACACACCCTTCTCATCTCCAGCAAATCCTTCCCAAAGCCATGAGAAGGGAGGTGGGCAGGGCTAGGCCCCCATGCCCCTGGCCCGCTCACCTCCACCTTCTGCCGGACGTCCTCCCGGTTGGCGAGGAGGTGGTTGAGGGTGTTCTGGGCATACTCCATGTGGCTGCAGTACTTGCCATAAATCAGCAGCCTGCAAAGGGGGGAGGCACAGATTTAATCAGAAACACTCGCTGGCAGTTATACCCTGTTATAAAATACACTTGCACAGAGTCAAAGGACAAGGCCAACAGCTATTCTCTCATATAACTGCTTAGCGCAAGTATTAACACTCTTTTACAGCTCAGCTATTTAACATTTCCATCTCCTGAAGTTTACAGAGCTGAAGCTCCCTCTCTCTGAGGGTTTCTGAATACTTTGACAAGAAAGAAGGCAAGAAACTCCTGGTCCTCGAGACATGCCTGGAATGGACATGATGGGTGATGATAATTTGCACCTCATCAGTGAACAAGAGGCTTCAAATCCCTTTAAAGCCCAAGGACACATATTAGAAAGCTCGTTGCTCCTCACAGGATGGGCCACAGGGACCTAGAGATCAAGAGCCAGGCTAATTTGGGAAAAGAAGGTTGTCACAGCCTGTGGAAACACAGAGAAGCTCTGTATGGACACCCCAGGCTATAAATTTAAACACCCGACACAAACAGAGCAGTTTTGTCGTGGATTCCCCCTTTTTCCTCCACTTGACTCATTAATCCTGCACGACAGGTTTGGTCCCTTCCCTCTCCTTTCCTTGCAGTTAACTGTATTTCTGCTGATAAGACACATACTCCATCACCCACTGCAGCTCATCCATTATACTGGGGCCTCGTCTCTCACTGGAGACGATCTGGGAGCACCTGACCCAGTGTCACTCCATAAACGTGGGACTCTCAGACACCAGTGGGGAACTGAATAGAGAGATTTATGGGAGCCACAGTCCCCGGCGAAGCAGCAGCCAACACAGATTATTCTTCTGCCTTTTCCCCTTGACAACTTCTGAACATGCACAATAATATCTACCTTGCCAGCAGTCGGAGAGTTTCATAGAGGCTTCAGGAGCATAAATTCAAACCACCATCTTTCAGAGAAAGTGATTTACAAACTATTCCCTTCCAGAAAAAAAAACAAAACAACAACCAAGCCAACAAACCTGCAAAGTGGAGGAGCAATACATCATTTTGCAGGGGTGTCTCTGAGGATCCATAGGGAAACAAGAGCTATTTGTCATGGATACTTTTGATGAGGGAAGGTTTTCTATACAGGGACCAAGCAGGGACTCTTGGAGATCCACATTTCCCTCTTGGTGGGACACCCCTGTCCCTCCAGGTGAGTTCACTTTCTTCCCCTGCACTGCTATTTCTTTGCTGTAAAATGTGGTATCACTATCTTCCTGACACAGGAAAAGACTCTGCCTATTTAGATCAGGTGGCTCCAACACTTCATCCCCAAGAGCCTGAGTTTGGAGTCTTCTTGCTGAGGTCCACAAGACCTCCATGGGCAGAATGCAGCTTCAAAGCCACCATCACCACCTCACCAGCCATCAGTCTGGTTCCTTCACTCACCTTTATGTTTTAGGTCCCTTAAAATCTTGCTTGAAAAACTTTATTAGGAACTGGATCTATTTGTTCACCCACCTGCATGAAACTCAGCAGCTACAAGGGTTCTGGTAAGTTCCCACCAGCAAATTAACAGACACAAACATGTATTTAAAGACTGTCACAGCCCAAAAGTGAGCCTCATGTCCCTCTATGGCCATGCCAATCTCCGTGGGAAGCAGTGCCACCTCCACAACTCCCCTCATGTCCCTTTCTTGCTCCTCACATGCACATCTCTGTCCTGGGGTATGTATGGAGTTGAGCCAGAAACTAGGAGCTCAAAATCACCTAAGTGAGTTTTATGAGTTTTTTTACATTATTTGCATTCTTCTTCAGAAACTCCTCATTTTATTTAATCTGGAAAACATCCCCTTTCTAAACAGAGGTGCTGTGAATGATGGAATATCTGACCTTACAGTGTATTATTAATGCAGATGGTATTTCTAGAGTTATTGACTTCTGAATGGCATTTCTGTGTCTAGACACTGGTTTAATCACAGTGAAATAACACCCTGGCATGACTCCACAATGAATCAGACCTTTGATTAGTATTAAGGATATTAAAGGCTTTTATTAACCTTATCTTTGTGTTCTGGGGTACTGCTGCCCACAGCTGCCAAAACACAGAATCTATGATGTTTTTGCAAAAACAACTTTCACATTTACTTACTGTGCAATAGGTGTGGGACAAGAGCAGTGCCAAATACTTGGAATTTCAGAATGAGCCATCACTTTGATCTAACCAGAGCAGGTCTCCCCTGCAAAGGAGTCATCCTACCACATCACAGGCCCTCAAAGCCCCAGTGCTGCTTGCAAGAGAAGACCAAACTACACCCTTGAAGGGAGGGAGGCTTTATGCTGTTCCAGCTCCCCATGCTCACAGTGTTCCCATTTTAACCCCTCCAACACACCCCATAAACTCATTATACATCCCAGTCTATGTCCCTGGGAAACCCTGCATGGCTGCGGCTGGATTTTGCTGCTTAAGTGTTGTCACTGAGTGATGCTTCAGCTGCTTGAGAATATGCAGAGGATCCAACACTGGTCTGCTGGTACAGACCTTTCTGTTCTAAATTCTGAGATGGTCCTTGTGAACATTAACCCATAGCTGTTCAAACTGGAGATGCCTAAAGTCCAGGTCTTCTTTACCTCTCTTTGAATTCCAGAAACACTTTTGCCAGGCTGCTTCCTCCAGACATCATAGAGACATCGATGGCTCTCAGGAAACTGAAGTGCACTTTAATTAGGTCCTAAAACAAAGAAACAATCAATGCTTTAAACACATCCAAAGCAAGCAGGCAAACAGAGCCTAAAGAAATGCAAATTCACTACTTAATGAGGCAGTCATTTTCTCTTTTTTCCTCTCTTTAGCTGTTTTTAAAGCAAGTCATTCTAGTGAGAAGCAGCCCTAAATGGCCAAAAGTACAGGGCTGTAATTCCACCAGGATTTATATGGCGATAAAAGCCCTGGGATTGCCACGTGTGTTAAAGTCCCTTTTGCAGGTCTGAAGGCAGTGGAGGAGCTGAGCAGGCACTGACCCAAACCCTGTGCAAGCCAGCATAGAAATAATTCCCTTCATTGTAGTGCACCCAAATCGTCTCTAAGTACAGCTAAAATACACGACCCAGCCTGGGGAACATCCTCTGTATAAAACTGTTTTCATACCTAGAGTTCATATAATCCCCAACTTGAAAATGGAGTGTGAAAGAATAACTCCTAAACCCGTTCAAGCTCCACAGCACATGAAGGACTGAACCTCTACAGGTGAATGAGCAAATCTAAGGCAAAATCTGAGTTCTCTCTTAAGCGTGAAGGCAGCTGAGCTGCTGTGAAAAGGACAAAGATTGAAGCCACCACATCTCCATTACCTCCAAATTGATAAAAATAGCTTCCATGTCTTGGGGAGTCAGTACCAGCCTCAGTGGGTTCATATAGTTCTGCAAGAGATAAATGGAAAAGAGATTGAAACACCAGAGAGGAGCGAGCAAGGTTCCTTGTGTACAAGGGGGGATATTTCTCCCCTGCACCTGGACAAGGAGAAGCCCAGTTTTAATAGATTTAAGAACTTGCAAAGATGAACAGTAACACAACTCTCAAGACTGTTCTGTGCCAGGGACCCACATAGGAGCAAGGAATCCCTGCAGGTGCAACATCTTCCCCCAAGCTCCCCTTGGCCACTGTGGCACTTCCGCATGTGGGAAGGTGCAAGAACCCAATGTGTGGGCGGGTGCAGCCCCCTCTCCTGCTAGATCTTCAGGGAAGGGGATTGAAATGCACATGGTTTCTTCACTTGGCTGCAGATGGGAAGAGCTTGGAAGCATTTTTCAGCTCTTTTATTATCTCACTAGAATTTTGCCCTTGAAAAAGCTCCGATGATGTGATTACACTGGAAATGCCTTTCTGAACAAATACATATTAATAGAAATGTCTACATGACTTGTAACTACAAAAAAAACAAACCACAGTGCAGCACACTGAAGACAGGACCATCTACCCATAACACACTGTCAGAGCCTCCCCAGCCTTTTAAATGGATACCAGAGGGATCATTTAACTCTTCCTTTAGACTGAATCAGAAGGGCTGTAGTTGTTTCCAAGGAACAAGGGCTATTTACATACAAGACATGTACGTTGGGACATTTCCATGGAAAATGGGAAATGTTATCCCGGCTCACAGCTTCTTTGTGGGAACTTTCAGCAGACAGAGGGAAATAATTGCAAAAGGGGATGAAACAAAAGCGTTAGGGTGATTAGAAATGGCAGCTTGATTTTCACTATTGTTCTTCCTTCCTGCTTCTTTCCCCCAAGCAGAAACCACCTCCAGGCTCCAGCTGTATCCACGGCTCTGCTGCCTGGCCGAGGCGTTCATTTTTAGTTTTAAGAAAAGGCTCGACAATAATTTATCAAGCCCAATTAAAACCCATGAATTTAAGCAGCAGAACGCTCCTTTTAATCCAATTAGTTTCAATGACAAGTCGTCACAGCTCCAGCGCTTTTGAAAAGCACCCAGAATAAAAGAAATTATTCTGTATTAATCAAAGTGATCAGATATCTGCAACCGCAGCTCTTATCGGCGAGACCGGCCGTGGCTGAGCCAGGAGCAGGAGTCTCTTATCCCGGGGAAGTGGGGACCCAGCAGGATGGTTTTCAGCCTGGTTCCAATATGCAATGATCAGAAAAATGATGCTGTCTGGCTCTTGCAGTGACAAGCTGCACATTTGCGCTTGTCACACCAGGTTTTCTTGGATCCCTCTTCTCTCCAGTACACACCAACTCTGCCCCATCACACCTGCAGTGAGACTGGAGCAGGGTTGAGGGCTGATGTGGAAGGTGATGGTAAAGGAATGACACCTCAGGTCTTACCTTTTCTATGTCTTCAAGGGTTTTGTAGTATTTGGCCTCGGTTTCTTGGATTTCTAGCAAGCAGCAATTTCTTTTGTCATCTTCTGTCATTCCCATTTTCTAGGAACAGAAAAAACAGTGCATGGTCAGATACTCTACAGCATGGTCCAGCAACCTGCTCAGGTGGAGCAGAGCTCGAGTTCAGCCTTCGGTGACAGCAAACTCAGAACAAACACAAGCTGGGAATGTCAGGGGAATACTGTTACTGGTTTATGTTAAAGGAAACTATTTTTATCCAAAGAAGGAAGCCAGGAAGGCCCCTGGCTGTACTATTCAATACATTTCAATATGGCAAGCACTGTATTTTTTTGCATTTATTATGACCACTTCACCAAAGACTGTCAGCTAAAGAATAAGTAAGAGATAAATGATGGTTTTAATCTTTTTTTTTTTTTCCTTAAGATGAAACTCTCAACAAAGCCTAAATGGGTCATAAATAATACTTTAGACTTACACAAATCCCCTGCCAGGGTTGCCAATTCTCATGATTTTAGGTCAAATCTGATAATACATGTTTTTTCTCAAAGCCCCAACTCCTGGAGTCACTTCCCCTGCTCTTACATCTGCAAAGCAGAGCTGAAGACACATATTGGGAGGTGCTGTCCTTGTCAGGGCAGTCTCTGAACTTGGGAGGTGATGGAATGATAGGGTTCAAATGATCATGCACAGGAATACACACCCTCTGGACACCCCCTTAGAGGTCAAAGCTCAGACCTATCAGCTGGATGGAAACCAGTATGTCAATCAATATGTCTTACCTGCATGTATCTAATCTGAAGCATGCAGAAATATAAGAAACCAATTAGCATTGTACACTTACTACTGCAACAAAGCTTTTAAAAAAATCCAGTATTTAGACAGATTTGGGGGTGCTTGTATTAAAAATAGACTTTCTCCTAGGGAAGAGGAGGAAAGGGAGTCAGAGCAATTGATTCTATTACTGCCCAGCAGTGTCCAACAAAATGTAACAAATGTGGAGAGACTGAAAAAATTACCAATTCTACTGCCCCTAATCCTGCACTACCTGACTGCTGGACACCTACACAGTGGGAGCTTTCCTTCATTTTTCCCATTAATACAATAAATTCCTACCAAAACCTTGCCAAGGGGCACTTTTGGGGCCAAATGGCTCCTACAACTGATGTCAAGATAGTAAAACCACCCATCTCCAATGAGGTGTAATGACTTCAGTGCTGCCACCAGTGTCCATAAACAGCTCCAAGTGCTTTGGCAGGATCAGTGGGAATATTTTTCTCCCAATTTCTTGGTCCTGCTGGGTTTTCGGCACACAGGGAGCTCCTTGGGCTGCAGACAAGGTGTGAAGGGATGAAATACCTCAACCACCATCATCATGGTCTCAGATCTACTCACAGCCAGGCTTGAGCTGGGCGAGAAATCACAGAATCACCATGTGGGCATCACTGTGGCACAGCTCGGCCCGCTTGATGGGCTCTGGGGGGTCAAATTCTGCCTTCTTAGTCCCTCATCCAGCACAGCCACACTCCCTGCTCTGGGGAATTGACTCTTGGACCTTGTCCATTGATTCTACTTTGTTAGGGGAGGTATGTACCATTATCAGCACTGTTTGCACCCAGGAGACAGTAGAGCCTGTGCAAAGCTTAGGGGTGGCAGAAACTGAAGCAACCCATCATCTCACAGCAAGGAGACTGAGCACCTCTGGGGAGATACAAGAGCCACTGGTACCTTCCTAGCTCCCCATGGAACATCATTTTTGCACCAAGTCCCTCCACGAGGCTGTCTGTGCTGCACACCAGGGTCCTCCCATCATCAGAAGGCTTTTAAAAAGTGACAAATGGCATCAGCTGCTTGTCCCTAAAACCATGTGGGTGCCTGCTGCCCCAGAAAGCTCCACTGTAAACATCGACCTGCTGAGCCACCCAGGCAGGAGAGGCAGCAGACACAGCCAAGTGGTGGCTCCTCTACCCACAGATCTGTCAGCACTTGTCCTGGTCTAAAAATCCCCGTGGCAGACACAGCACATCTGGCTGGCGGAGCAGGCAGAGCCGCCACTGCCCTCGCCCCGGGAGTGACACATGCCGCCTTGGCTCAGCAGCAAATCCCTATTTTTAGCTGGTCTTTTAGGGTTTATTACCTCTGCCTTTCCCTTCAGATGACATGATGGGCTGGGAAACTCCTTGGAGAACACCCTCCAGGCCAGCACCGTCCCAGCTCAGTTTATTTTTACCTCTCACGAAGCAGTCTGGTATCTAGGAGTGATGCAAAGCTATTTGCTTTCCCGGTGCATCACTTGTCATTGGCGGATATTTAATTGAATCCTCTCCCTTCCCCTCCCAACAAGGTGTAGCTTCAAAAAACGAACAGAAATTGTTACCATGGGCTGCTGAACTTCCACTCTGATGATATCTTCATAGATATCATCGCCCTCATCTTCGCAGGGGACGCAGTCATAAATATCCTCCCCCAGATCGTGTTCGCTGGAACGAGAAGAGAGCGATTTAGTGATAATAACAAGGGTACGTTCACTGACACTTCACCGAGCAGACCAACAACTCTTCTTACACCACGGAGGGAGGACAACCACAATAATAAGAAAACCCTCCCGGCCCGCAGCATCGACCTGCTCAGTCCACGGTCTGTTTGCACGAGGAGTCTGTTTTTCCCGCACCAGTACCCACTGCACATCTCATTCCGCTTTGCTGGAGGCTGAAAAAGGCAAAAGGCCGCTCGACACGAGCAGGGATGGAAGCCAAGAAGCAGCTCTGAGCCCTGTGCCAAGCGTGCCTGCGATGCCCAGTTCCCCGTGCTCTGCCAGCTCTGCCCCTGCTGAGTTTTCACTCGGCGCTAATCGGTCTGGTTGAGACAGAGTTGACAGCCAAGAGCCCCAGCAGGACCATCTGAGCCATGGCACACAACCAGAAACAGCTCCACCTGCCCCCAAAGATGCACAGAGCCTCCTGTTCATCTCCTGCCTCTCCTCTTTTGGACACAGAGCAGCCGTAGGCAGCCCAGTCTGGGCAGTTTTCTCCAGCCATGACCTCACAGACACTATATACAGGTTTAGAAGTTCTAGATCCAGCTTCTCTCATAAAGCACAATCCCTGCTGTGTTGGGCAACTGGGTGATTTTTGACCTGACATTCCCAGAGGAGGGGGAGACTCTCCTGATCACCATCAAGCAATCTCACCAGACACTCAGCTCAGTGATGCTTTAGCAGTGGACGATGGTTTAGTGGTGGACTTGGCAGTGCTGGGTTAACACTTGGACTCGACGATCATAAAGATCTCTTCCAACCTAAACAATTCTGTGTTGCTCGCTCAGCCCCAACACCGAGCAGAGCCCAATAATAATATTTACATCAGAGATTAATTAAGCAGCAAAAAAAGTCACATTTTCAGAACTGGCCACATCACTCAGGAGATACCCCTGCAGGAAACAAAGGCTTTAAAGGCATCACCAAGACATGGTGCCCAATATGTATTTAAAGGTGACAGTGTTAGGTCCTTAATTATCATGAGCCTTTACAACCCCACCCCAAGGGGCTCTGAAGTTGTCTAACACTTTAGAAAATTCAACCCATGATAAATACCAATTAACAACAATAATTTTAGCACTTAGATCTACAGGTGCCGATTGCTAACGGCTCCTGCTGAACTCAACCCCAGGGGATGGAGCCAGTGAGAAAAGCTGGAATATCAAAGAGCATTCGCATATTTTACAAGCTCTCTTTCAACATAAGTATTAATTACCTACCAAGATCGTTAGGTGTAAAACGGTGCTCTAGCTGTAACACTCGACGTCAGTATGTTGTGCAGCACAGAGCATCTGTTTGCAAAACTGGGCTTTCTTTCTTTTCTAAATACAGCTCTTTCTATTTTTAAAAATCCAGATTTATTTAATAAAAGTTGGGGGATTTTAAATAAATACCCTGGCATGATGTATCCATCCCATTCTTCCAGGGTGATGCATTACAGCTGCTGTAATAATGCCCGTTAATAGCTGGTGATCCATCTTCCCCCTTCCCAAGCGTCGCCGTCACCGTTATTATCTGTACCAATATTTATATTCTCAGCTCCACTCCTTCTCCAGAGCAAGTAACTCCCGGTTCCTGATTAATCTTCCCTTCCCTCCTGCACCTCTCGGATGCTGCCTGTCTCTCCATACATCACTGCCCTGGCTCGAGGGTCATTACAAAACGTATGGCTGGGTTAATGTCGCGAGCACGAGGCTGGCTGGGGATGACACGAGTGTGGAGATGCTGCTGCTGGAGCAGATCCTGCTTTGCCCGATGGCTGCTGAGCATTTGCAACATGAGCCCTCAGTGACTGCTCTGGGCCACGTGGAAAAGAAGACAAAGTCTTGAGGTGTCCCTGGGAAGCTCTGTGTCCTGAGCATCCTCAGGACCTGCTCTCCTGCATGAGCGCAAGCAGGTGCCAAGTGCAAGACTCAAAGCCCAGCAGCACCACTTATTGCTGCGTGGGGGGGGGGNGAGCAGATCCTGCTTTGCCCGATGGCTGCTGAGCATTTGCAACATGAGCCCTCAGTGACTGCTCTGGGCCACGTGGAAAAGAAGACAAAGTCTTGAGGTGTCCCTGGGAAGCTCTGTGTCCTGAGCATCCTCAGGACCTGCTCTCCTGCATGAGCGCAAGCAGGTGCCAAGTGCAAGACTCAAAGCCCAGCAGCACCACTTATTGCTGCGTGGGGGGGGGGCAAGCTTGGAGCTTTTCTCCAAGGAGAGAGTTCATTTTTCACCAAGGAGCCATGAGCTCTGGACTGCAGCTGGACATGCACCAGAACATTACTGTGAGAATTTCATGGAATGCTGAAGGGGTTTTGCTAAATTATGGGATTCCTGGACTGAGCATAGAGAAGGACACCTGGGCCACCAGGAAAGCAGCAGAAGCACCTTCAAGGGACAACAGAGCAAATGTGCCCATAGATCTGCCAAGAGCCATCTGACACAAACACTCCACCCATCACAGGAGGCCATGGCCTGCCCCCTGATGCTCTCAGTACTCTAATCAAGATTCTCTCTGTGCCAAGAAGCCACGCCCCTGCTGCTCCACTCATTCCTGCTCATCAACACCAGTACAAGCCCTTTCTATCTCCAATTTCTGCCCTGAGACAAAAAAGACAGGGACCCGGTGCTATCTAACAGACACTTCCCGTTGCACAGCTTAGGAGAGAGGCACTAGAGGTGCTCAAACCCGACAGCCTTGGTGCTATTGAAACAACATCTTTGTCTGACGGACCCTTATTTATTAAAACACATCCCTAGTACACTTCTGAAAAACACCAGAGGCTGCCAGTTTTAGGCAGAGCAGTAAAACTGGAAATTAACCTCTCCCAGATTGTCGAGCTTTGCAGTTATTGATTTTCACCAGGTCTCTGCCTTTTGTCTGTCAGCATTGAAAATAAAACCCCCTCCCCATTGTTAAAACAGGGAACAGGTGTCGGGATGATTTGAGCCAGTGGCAACTTAAGAACACACTAAATTTTAAATGCCACAAGGCGGGAGGGGAAGCTGGGCAGGTATTTTCCATGTTTAGCACAGTTCCTTGCTATAGGAGGCAATAAATTCAGCCTCCCAAGCATGTCACGCATCGACTGAACAACTTGAGCAGGGAAGGCCAGATCCTCTCCTTGCTCTCCACACAGAAAAGCAATTTACTCCTTCAATAAAAGCAGCAGAGTCTGGAAGTTACCCACAGGTATCAGAGCCTACAATCTACTGCCTGGATTAGAGGATTCATTGACAGCTCTGGGTTTAGAAAAAAGGATTTTATCTGCCCTTCAGAGTTCATGCCGGCGTTTGCAATTATTGCCATTAGGATGGATGTAACCAGCTTTGGGCTGGCAGCATCTTGCCTAGCCAGGAAAGCTCATTCAAAGCAAAAAGAATCAAAGCAAAAAAAAATTCACATCTAAGGCAATTCCAAGCAAAACAAATGCTTTTGGCTGAGCTCTTCCTCCCTGGCAATGCCCACTCTGTACAAATGCCCTCCTAAGCAGGCAGTGGCCATGCCAAGGAGCAGCATCCTTAACAGAGGGACCAATGCCAGGCTGCTGCCTTGGAATAAGGGACAAAGAGGGCAATGGGAGGAGTGAGCTGAGGAAGGGCAAGGGTCCCTCTGTGACCCTTGACACCTCCAGGTACCATCTCCCCAAACAGGATGCTGGAGTGGAGTCAGTCTGAGGAAGAACCCACCACACCAAAACCCTGCCCAAACCATGGCACTGCCTTCACTCCACTGATGAAAGAGCCAGAACCACCAGGAAGAGGAAAACAAAGATGAGGAGGAGGCAGACTGAGATAAAATAAGACAACCAAAAGACAAACCCGTGTTTCCCACCCTTTGGCTGAGGTTAACAGCCAGAAGACCTCAGAGCCATGGCTGTGTCCAAGCTAGAAATGCGTATACAGTGTCCCTGAGACAGCTGCAAGAATCCACTCCAGTAATCCACCACTTTCTCATTCTAACTCCACATTTACAGCTATAAATAGACAGTTCATCCAACCAACCCCCTCATTCATGGTCTCTGTCAGACGAGGACAAGCAAAGTCCTATATTTGCAGCACATCTGGCAGGCTTAGGTTTCAGGGTGAAGGAGAGCAAGATGTGCAGTCGTTGGATGCGAGATCTTACAGGGTTTTAATTAGCAAGATTTTACTTGGACTGAGACGTGAGTCTGGAAATAGCAGGAGAAGCCTTTTGCCATTTATTCTACTCAGATCTTATGTTCCCCATTCAAATCAGAGTATTATAATCCCAAAAATGAGCCTCACGCAGGTATAGCAGCCAACACGAGCCTAGAAACAGCACAAGCAGGACATATAAAAATCTTTACAAGTGATAAAGAAGAAAAGTTGCATTTACAAGTGCTAAAGCTTGAGTGCCTTCTACTGTGGAGCCATTTATTTAACTGGCTGGCATGCGTGGGTCTTCCAACACAGCAAAAATAATGAGAAAAGTGGCAGATAACTTATCATCTCACCTTGGCTCCTCTATTCATTTATATTTTTTTTAATGCACTTGAAAAATTCTGCTGAGGACATCACTATTTTGGAAGATACGAGGAGGCAACACTGGTGACAGCAGTGAAAGAAGTGGGAGAAAAACCTCAGTGAGAAGCCCGTGGCACAATACAGGTTGTTGGCAGTCTGGGCCCAAACATGTTTGCATGGCTTGAGAAGTTGAGGTCAGGCAGGAGAAGCATCTTCCAGCAACTCCCCTTCTCCAGAATGACAGGTTTGGAAATACACCACTGTCCCCAGTGCTTTTGTTAAGGATAAATCTCCAGTGAGCTGCAGCTCAGGATAAAACTGGGTGACACCACCCTGCAGGATGAAGCCTCCTCAGGGGCACACACCAGCACCAGTGCAGGGTTTGGCAGGAGCTGCTTTGCTTGAAACACTTTCTTTGTCCTTTTTACAACACTACTTCTCCCCTCAAAGCAAGGAGAAAATAAGTGGTAAAAGTTATGCAAAATAAATGTTTCATGTCACACCATTCACAGCACTTCTGCCTGGCTCTGAATTATTCAAACAGCTACAAAACAACCCAAAACACAGTCTACATGCAATCCACCCAAGCTTGACAGACTTTGTACCAATGCAGAGGGGACAGCACCATGAAGCAAAGCAGATTCATGATAAAGAAGATTCTGGTGCTGTGAAAGAGGAACAGGATTAATTGCTCTCAAATTTACTAAGACAAAATAATTGGAGAGAGCAGAGAAAAGTTTGATTAAATTTCAACCATCACTTCTGAAGTACCAGGATAGTGGGAGGCAGCTGAAACAGCCATTGAGAGACAGAAAAGCAGTTGGCAGGGAGGATGCTCAGCAGTAAGGTGGGTAACTGCCCACTGCCATCAGTGCCCAGCAGACAGAGCTCAGTGGGAAGCAGCAGCTCCCATCCCTGCAGACCCACAGGAACATCCTCAGGACAAAGGTCACTTAGAGTTTTTGGGGGCAGGTTCCAGCAAACACACCCATGTGTTGCCACCACAAAGCCCTGCTCATTTCCTGGGCAAACCCCCCAGAAAACAGCTGCTGCTCCAGGGTCTGGCATTAGGGCACACAGAAATAAATCAGGCAGCAGAGGACAATCAAACATCCCTTTACTGCTGCTCCCAGGATCGATCAGGCACCACTGGCAAACTGGTCAGCCCTCACCATCTGCCCAGGCTCTCTGCAAGCTGCCATCTGGCCGATGGTGAAGTCAACAGAGGGGCCAGTGGGCTGAGGACAGGGACTCTGAGAACTTTCTAGCTCCCCTGATACCTTTTTAGTTCCCCCTTCCCGTTGCTAATAGTTCATTTGATGTTGGGGTTGTGTGTGTTTCCTTCTCTCCAATAAAGCATTTCAGCTGCACTCAGACCTTCCCGAGGCTGCTGCATCATCAGCAATATGAAATGCAAAGATGATGGATGAATTGAATCATCCCCAGCTTGTGAATGACACCCTTGTTCAGCTGCTTGGAGATGGGCAGCAGCTAAGAAAGAGCTTTCTCATGCGATCCTGCCATTTGCCAGCACTTGGCATTGGTGCCCAGTATGCACCATTGTGACCAGCAAATTACCAGTGGAAGTTTCCTTGTCAAGCACGGAGAGATACTCTGTGTCCAAGGAGGAAAGGGAGATTCCTGCTGATGTGCCAAGAGGGAGCAGCAGTGCTTGTGCTAAGGGGCATTTCTGGGGTTTTTATGTGTTAAGTCTCCATTCCATAGGTTTTGTTTCCACACGCAACCTGATGTCCTGGGAGCACAGAGCTGGACATAGAGATTTGTGCAAGATCCCTGTGCTGATTCACACACACCTTTCCCCAGGGGGTCCTAACTAAAGATGTAAGTAAGAAGATTTTGCAGAGAATAGGGAAAAAAGGCAAAGTTAAGAGCTGAAGACAAACGGGGAGAGAACAAGGCAATCAATAAGAAATAAACCTCTAAGTCATCTGAGCACAGGACTTGGGCATCAGGGACATCTCATAGAGGTGCCAACTGGTAAAAGTCCAAGGAACAGTTTGGGAAGGTTCTAACTGGACACCCTGTGGGAGCTGGGACCCCAAATTCAGTAACCTGCTCTGAGATCATTGTGCTGAGACCAAAATGTCCCAGTGCTTGTGTGGGAGCTCACACACAAACCCTTCTCCCTTCAAAAGCATGTGTGTAAGAATCAGGAATTTTAAAACCCAACACTAAAGGGATTTTGAGAACTTTGGGGGGTTGGGGAACAGGACACAGACACATTATTTCTTGAAAGGGTCCCTTTATAAGCTAAAATGTTATTAAACTATAGCTGCTGGGAGTAAACCACGAGCTGGGGATTCCAGAGCACTCTGCTCCCTCCACTAGTAATTTATGATTTACTTCTGTAATAACTGAAGCCATAAGGAACT
>VYZU01038090.1:0-21667 GCA_013401355.1 Ceyx cyanopectus
TTTGTTCTGTTACCTGCGTGGATGTTGCTGTGCTGGGCCAGTGAGGTTCTCAGTCCAAACGTCTTCCCACAAACCTGGCACTTGTAGGGCTTGGCACCCATGTGGCACCGCTTGTGGCACTTCAAGTATTCATTGGTGGCAAAATGTTTTCCGCACACATCACATTTAAAGAGGCGCTCTCCTGAGGGGAAAACCAAAACAAAAGGGATGTTGTGAATTCTTTCAGCAGAATTTTGTACTCCAAAGTTGGGTTGCAAATGTCTTTTTGTCCCTAGTGGGTCCTTCCTGGTATTTAAAGTTTCTTCTGAGTGACAATAAATTGTGTACCTTTTCCACATCCTGATAAGCAATTTCTAGGAATATAAAGAGAACCGATGGGAGAAACAAGTTGGCAGGAACAGGAGAGTTTCATGCCTACCTGTGTGGGTCCTTCTGTGGCCAGTGAGTTTGCCTTTATTGGCAAAGGAAGCTCCACAGTCCTCGCAAATATATGGCTTTTCCCCTGTGTGTAACCTAAATGAAGTAAAACATGGATGTTGATAAATTAGCTCTCATAGTGCATTCTTAAAATGATGTATTGGAAATTACGTTTCACGTACTACAGGCAGCACAATTTATTTATTTTTTTTCTTACTGAGGTGGAAAAAAGTGCTCTCTGCTGACTTGGGAAATAGAGTGGTTTTGACTTAAGGTGTTTCACTATAGCACTAAAATTCCCTGTTTTTAATTCCATTCCCCATTCCCAGGCCTCTATTTTCTTTTACAAGTTAAAGCTCCTACAATCAGCATCAGAAGGAAGAGAGCAAGGAAGACTGCAAGCAGCTGCTGTGCTGGAGGACAAAAGCACATCCAGATTGTCTCCTGGCATAGTGTGGGCCACATTCTTGGCTTCCAAAACCCCTCAGCCTCATGTGCTCCAGCCTCCAAGACTTAGCTGGCAGGATATTGACATTTCTAAGACAGGTGTAAGAACACCCAGTTTCAGCCTCTCAGGATAAGGGATCTTCCCTCACCTCATTTAGCCCTCCAACAGTTAACCTGCTCTTCGAAGCTCATGGATTGGAGAATATTGGGAAATTCCATGGGATGATTCACCCTCTCCTGGGAGAGGACATGTTCCACACAAACCCCACCAGAGAGCAGTTCACTATAGTTCAGTGACTATAGAGAGAGCCCTGATGAAAAGTTCAGCTTTTCTATTGCACATAAGCAATTAAATCCTATGCTATGTGGTTCTCTCAGAGTGCTACGGAGTGCAAGAGGCTCAGCATCTGGGTCTTAGAGATCCCTGACTAATCCATCCTTCAGCCTATGCATCTTATTTTGGAGACTGTCTCAAAATTGGGATGGAGCTTCTGTTTCAAAATCCCTGCCCAAAACTGATGCAACAACCAGCTGCAGACAAGGCCTTCACATAACAGAATTAATCACAGATACAGAAAAAAAATGACATCCCAGTGTGCCTGTGCAAGAAGAACAACTCAGAACTGGGAAATCACAGGAGGAAAAAAGTGCTGAAGGACACTAGGTTCATGGGGAGTGGGAAGGAGAGCATCAGCAGCACAGGCTGACCTGTTGTGGACCTTCAGTTGTGAGGGCTGAGCAAACCTGGAGTGACAAACACCGCACTGGTAAGGTTTTTCTCCCGTGTGTGTCCGCATGTGAAACACAAGTGCCGTTCGGGAGCTGAGGATCTTCCCACAGACAGAGCAGAGTGGCCGTTTGACTTGGCCTTCGTGCTTCCGCATGGAATGTGTCCTCACATCTCTCTTCCGTTTGAAAGTGGCAGTGCAGAGAGTGCAGGCAAAGCGCCTTTCCTCGCTGTGGACGCACGCTCGGTGCTCCTTCCAACTGTTGTAACTGGCAAAAGACTTACTGCAGATGTCACACTCGTAGGCTTTGCCAGGCAAGCACTGGTGGACATCTCGGCAGTGATCCACGTACTTCTTCCTTGACACAAACTGCTCCTTGCACTTTTCACATCTTATTACATAGGCAGATTTCTTACTCAACTCACTTTTGTGGGCCTTCTTTATTTTAAACTCTTCATCCAACTTACATTCTCCACCACCCTTCTCATGAGAGTATTCACCATCCTCATCGTCCTCCTCAGTGCAGACCTCCTCAACATCTCTACTGTTTTCAACTTCTGAACACCCCGCTTCATAACCTACCTCCTCTTCACCCTTCATGGTCTTTTCACTCTCTTCTTCATCCCCTTCTTCACTCATTTGTTTCCTTCTTCCGTCAGCTTCCTTCCATTTCTGCTCTTCTTCTTCACTGCCACAATTTGCTTTGGGAACCGATGAAGGTTCTTCCTCACAACTCCTGGCCTCTTGGTGCCTCTCATATGTCCCATCCCACATGTCTGTGTTGGGATCTTTGTCACAGCTCATCACGTTTGGCCTATGAGTGGGCGAAATGACCATCCAGTAGACAGGCGGAAGTTTCCTCTCTTGACCAGACTTATGGATTTTTCTGTTAAAACAAACAATGGAGCACAACTTCAATGAGTGTAATTGTTTCAGAATTCAGGCAAATTTGTCTTTCAGTTGATCTAAATACTATGAAATAGTATTTAATTGTGTGTTTGGAGAGATGAATGACGGGGAAATTCTGAGCAGAGCAGATAATGAAAGGAAATTAAAAGGTCTTGGTTTATCAAGGACAGAGCTGCTCTGTCACCTGACTTGTAACATAGGATAGACAGTATGTTTTCCTCCAAGGATAAGAAATTATGGATTTAAGCCAAGGGAAATGAAAATCAAATGCCTTCATGAAACACCAAAATAGAACCTGTTGCAGGACACCAGTAGCAGTGGTGAACTCCACTTACTGCTGCTCAGCACATGGAACTACATCATTGCACTCGTGACACATTTGGAATATTTTTTTCCTCTACTGGAGTGACACCTAATTTTGGTGTTTTTTAAAAGGGAATCCATATCTGGTAAAATCCACATACCTACTGTAGAACAGGGTATGGAGATGCTTGACACCTACAGTGAGTGATTTCTGCACTTCTGGAAGCTACTGGGCAATCTCAGTAGCTCATTTCCAGTCAGGCTGTGCTTAATAAGCCTATCTGGGAGCTCACACTACACAGCAAAATAGCACCTGGGATATTTGACCCATAAAAACCATGGTAAGAAACACCTGACATTTATTAAATGTCTCCTTTGATTCAATGGGAAATGTTCTCCTAAATTACCTCTCTGAGAGACCTCAACCTGGACTGAGAGCTTGATGAGGTCAATGGAAATAAAATCATACAAATGTCAACACATTTCTGATGAGATCCGGGGAATTCTGGGACTGAGCAAGGCCTTCAGGAAGGCTTTTATCCCAGCGCTCAGAGAGAAAACACGTTTTCCTATGGATTCAGGGAACCATTCACATACCTTACGTGAGTGTTGTAAGCAGACCTCTGAACAAAGCTGGCAGGGCAGCTCTCACATTTGTAAGGCCTCTCCCCAGTGTGGGTTCGGATGTGGACACTCAGGCCACACTTGGAACTGATGATCTTGTCGCAGTAGGGGCAGGCCTGGGGATCCCGCTTCTTCTCGTGCACCCTGCGGACATGCTCCTTTATGTACTTCTGGCGTTTAAACCGCTTGTCACAAAAGCCACAGGAGAAGCTGCGCTCATTGCCGTGACCAGCAAGGAGGTGCTGCTGGAGGTTCTGGTGAGTAGAGAAGACCTGCTTGCACTTCTGGCAGCAGTACTTGACAGCCAGAGTAATGTCATGCTTGAGCTTCATGTGTGACTGGCACTGCTTGATAACCCGGAATGATTCGCTGCACTTCTCACATGCAATCTGTGGCAAGGCTTTGGCCACATTTGGTCGCAGTTTCCTATCTTCTGTTGTGCTGGCAAACTTTGAAATCAAACTGTTTTTATCTACCCACCGCTCAGGCGGCATGTTCCTAATAAGTAGGCAGTCTTCCTTTGCCTCAATCTGCCCTAGATGAGAATTACTGTTCTTGGTTTCCAGACTAAGGATATCCACACCAAGACTGGTATCTGGCTTGTTACATTTCGGTAGCTTTGCTGTCCTGCATTTTGGGTCTGGAAAAGCAGTTTCCTCCTGCTCCAGGCTTGCCGCTTGTCCTTCAATGAGTTCATATCCAGCCAGCAACTTGTCATGCTTCTGACTATCCCAAAGTTTCCTCTGCATGGGTATTGCTACAACCTGGGAAGAGTTGCTCCCTTTGCAGTTCTCCTCTGGCAGGATGCAAGGCCATGGTGCCCCACCGTTTTCACACAGCTGACCTTTCAGGTGGAGACTCAAATCCAGCCCCTTTGCATCCTCTGCTTTCACCTCTTCACAAATGTCAAGCAAATCCTTGCATTCCAATCTCTCTGCTATTTCTTTCATGCGCTGCAGTTTTTCTGCTTCAATCTCCACTTCGGCAGTGTAAATAAACTCCAGGAAGGAGGTGAACTCTTCTGTGTAAATGTCTTGCAGAGTCACTGTGCAGTTGTTGGTCTCCAGCATCTCACTGTGTAGAAAAAGTCCCTTGAAATAGTTGCTGGAAGCTGCCAAGACAGCTTTGTGAACCAGAAACTCCTCATGGATCCCAAGGTGTTGAGTGTGAACTGTCACATCACAGAGGTGACCAAACTGGTACAGAGAATGCAGTGCCCTCAGGAGGTTGGAAGCAGCAACTTTGGATTTCATTAGAATTTTCTTTTTCTCCATCCTGCCAGGAAAAAAAAATAAAATCAAAACCACAACAGAAAAATATTTTAGTGCTTGCTCTCCCTCTGCACCAGGTATCCCCCTTGGGCCAAAGCAGGGAATGAATCTTAGTATCCGGTTCAATTTTGTTTCTATTTTTCGTTGTTCCCCCCCCCCCCCCTCCCCCCACCAAACAATCAGACCTAGGAGTTAATAATGATAGTTAATAAGCTTCTACTGCATTTGGCCACTTAAATATTATACAGCCTTCTGGCTGTATAATATTTTCTGGCTCAAAGGATCCGCTAAAGCTTGGCTTGCTATGCTCTCCTCTTCCAGTAATAATGGCTGGAGAAAATGATACCAAACTGCCCTCTCACTTCTCATCTAAATTGTGTTTGACATTACATTAAATATGTTCCTGGCAGATATGAAATGATTAAGAAGACAAATGCATCTTCAACATCAAGCACCAGAGAGCAAAACACAATCTGTAGCCTGGAGTGAAGGGGTTTGATCAGAAGCTTAAGAGAGCTTTGAGAATTCTCTTCCTATTACAAGGAACTGCTGTTGAGGATAGTCATCTTTTAATCTGCAAGGCACAAGCCACCTGATGCTTCTGACACCCCAAATAATGTTATAAATCTGGCATTTAAAGATTTAAGTTTATTTGATTATGACCCCGGTAACTGCTGCTGGAACATATACAGCTAGGAAAAGATTTCTATGAGACATAAAATGTCTGCAGCCATGTGTTAGGTGAAACCTCAAATATCTGTACTTAACTGAGGGGTTGGTCCTCAGTAATCAGCTAGTGAGTCCCACCCTACAGAACCTGGAAAATCTAAGAAAAAAACCCCAAAAGCTAGAAATCAGTCCCCTGGCTTGCCCTCCAAGTTTTTCAACAGGCCACCCCTTGTCATTCCATCACAGAGCTGACTCCTGCTTTGGGAAGCTCACCCATCAGTAGCACTTATAGAAATCAATGAACAGAGCACGTGCTAATTGCCTCCTATGCTGTTCCAGATCCCCATCTGTGATAACTTCCAGAGGCACTCCCATGGGAGCTCCACTAACACTAACATCTGATACGCAGGCAAGAAAAAAAAGAGGTATGTTCCAGCTTCACCTCTTCAGTTTGGTTCTAGATTAAATCAGACCAGAAACACTTTACTTAATAGATCACTTAATCACAAGAGAAGTCCCTTGACGAATTTCTGTATGCAGTGACAGGAATGATCTACCTATTTATGAACAAAAGGCACCCATATCTTCATAATCCAAACTTTCCCTCTCAACTGCACCCATAAAGCCATCATTCCCAGGGTTAACAGATCCAAGAAACATCATATTGTACCCTAAAGCTGCTTTTGAACACAGCAACTGGATGATTTTTCTTCCCCCCCCTGCATATTGCATTGCATTAGTTTCTTTGTAACTTCTTCAGCTTCTTGGCCAGTGATAAGGGAATAAATAAAGAATTTGCATGTAAGCAAGATTTTACAGAAAACATACTTCATCTAACAGCACAACTGCAGGAGCCAAAACATACTTCAATTCAATTACAGCTCCTGATAAAGCCACCAGAATAACTGTTTTACAAAATAAAGCTGTTTTAACAAAAAAAAAAGGCAAAATAGAGGCTTTCCACCTCCAAGAAGAGATTTCCATTTACTCTGTGCTATAGCGTGTTGGTTGTTTCTTTGCTTGTTTTGCGTTGGTTTCTTGTTTGGGGTTTTGTTTTTTTTTGTTTAAAAAAAAAATAAATCTGAATTGCATACTTCTCAAAAAAACCCCACACAACAAATTAAACCAATAAATAAATTAACAAATCTGTTATTTTACAAAAATAGGCCCATCTTTTTGCAAAGTACACATAACTGTTGATTGCTTGATTTTTCTTCTGGTATCCCTTGGCAAAATAAACCCAAAGTGGGTTGATGTCACAAGCAACATATTTAAGAGCATCCAAACCACCCTAAGCAAAGGGCAATAATACTTGCCACAGAGCTGCAAGACCCAGCTTCAATCCTCAAACAAGCCATATGTCTGTTATTTTTCCTGACTTTTTTGTCTTCCCCTCCCTCCCCTGTAAAATCAAGTAACACTTGCCCATCTTAACTGTGATACTGATAATGCATTAATAGCAGTGAGGTAATGCTAAGATAGGTGCAAGAGAGCATTATGAGGATATATTAAAAACTGGAGTTACTCAACTATGTTAATAATTATAAAATTAAGCTTATTCACCACAATTCCCACACAATGCAGATAGATAAAGTCAGATGAGGATACAGCAAACACAGAACACCAGCACAGAGCAAACGGCAATAGAATTTGCACCCTTCCTACTACAGTTCACTGGCCTGTTGAGAAATTGCCATGCAGAGCATTCCAATTCATCCTCCACCACATTGCGGGACAGATTCCTCCAGAAGTAATTAAAAGTTGTTTTTTATTTTTTCAAATGTGCAGAACTTTGATTGCTATCTTGCTAAAACAAGTGCATCTTTGAGCTACAACTGAAAACGCTCCTTCCATGAGAAAAATCAAGGCCGACCACATGTTACAGATGGCACAGCCATAGCACCACCACCAATATGTGAAAGATAGCCCATCATGTTGTTCCTCATGCCACTAACTGAACCGCTGTGATTGTATTCTAGTTTTTACCATTTATTTTGTGCAGACAACAACTTCCTATGCCTGTATGGGCTGCAACGTACACACGAGCCCTGCACAGTGATGAGAAACCAAAGCCATTTTTCCCTGCACTTGACAACAGTCTCCTCATGGCATGGAAGGTGGTGGGAGCTCTGAGCAACACCTGCGAGGAGATGCAGTGCAGTCCAGCCATCACCCACGCCCTGCTGAGAGGACAGGGCACCCCCAGGCATACCGTAAGGCTGCTCCCGGCTATGGCCTTGCAGCCACCATGTCTGCTCCTGAGGCGTCGAGACCCGGCCTGCCCCCCCAAGGCCGAGGGTCACCCTCCTGATGGGCAGGGCGCGGGAAGCAGCGGCCTGGCCCCTCCCCACCCTCCCGAGGGTGCTTCACACCCTCTCGCCGGTGCTTCTCCACTGCCCAGCACCCCCCAGGGGCCCTCCTTCCCCCTTCCCTTACCCTGCCTAGGCGGGTCGGGCCGTCCCGCGCCCGCCTTAGCCGCGCTCCGCCCATCCTCCCTGGGCCAAACCACCGCTCGCTGCCGTCTCCGATAACCCTCCTTCTCAGAGGAATGGTAGGGCCCATGCTGCCCGAAAGTAACATGGCGGCCCCAGCCTCGCCTCACCAGCATCCTGGCTTTGGCGGCCATCTTAAACGGGGGAAGTCTGTGTCGGGAGAATGGCTACAAAATAAATGCGGACTTAACTATAATGAGAAAATGTCATCTTTCTTGTGCAGGTGATCCGAAAATACAGGCAAGACCCACCTGCAGGATTGGTGAGGAGCCAGAGTAATCCAGGGTAAGACTGGCAAATAGATTTTTTGGCAGCTGGAGCTAAGGGTCTCCTGGTTCTGGGAGGCACTTTCTGTGCCTGGCCAGAGGCTTCGCCCTGCTGCAAGGAAGCTCTCCTCCTAGAGGTGTGTTTTTTAGTATTAAAATCACGACAGATTACAGAGAAGACACCTCATATTTTGATTTGGTTTGAGTGAGAACTGGACAAATTCTGTTCAGTGATTTTAGTTTTCAGCTCAGTTTTACTAACTGCACTGTCTGAAGTTAGCATGTTTTTGCAGACAGTGTCTGCTTCTAGCAGTGATAACACCTCATGTTTAGAGTTACTACCAAGGATTGGAATGCAGACCAAGGCCATTGCTGGATCTTGTACCATATTGGGGGGTGCAGAAAGTGAAAGACTGCACCTGCAGGGAGAAGCAGACAGGACAGGTGACCCCAAACTGACCAACAAGGTGTACCAGCCCATAGATGTCATATCCAATATATAAAGCTCTGGAATCTGGAGGGCTGGGGGGCTAGTCCTGGCTAGGGTCTTGGCTAGGCTCTTGGCTCAGGATGTTATTGTTGGTGTTCTTCCTCTCTTGGGGGATTCTCCCCCTCAGATCACCAAGGAGGACTCTTATCCATACTGCCTTCAATCCTGATTGATGTGTTCCTGAGCATGGTGCCAGAATCCAGCTCCTGAACACAGCTCCCAGCTGCTGCAGGGCCCAGTCTGGGACTCTCCCAGTGCCACGGTGACGTAATTGCCTTCAGGGGGGTTGGGTTTGGTACTGGTTTTGTACATATTTATACATATATTCCACTTATTATTTTTTTTCCCCTTAAAGCTGTTCTAGTTTCCTTTTATAATCACTGAGTCTCTCTCCCTTATTCCTTTTCTCTTCCCCATGGGGGAGGGAGGGGGGTTAAAAGAGTCTGGGGGCTGCCCTGACCCTAAATCATGACATCTGATTTTTGCTCATATTTGTCTCTACTTTATGTAACTCAACTGCAGTGAGGTCAACAACCTACAGAAGTTGATAGAGTTAATTACTATTAGTTTTATTAGTTTATTTTATTTAATTTTTATTAGTTTTATTAATTATTATTAGTTAATTACTGCATCTTGTTTATGATTATTTTAACCTTTGAGGTCATCACATCCTTCAGTCCTAGGGGCCCTTCCAGTCTTGTTATCCTGGTTTCAGGCCAGTTCATTTTATGCTTATTCAGCCTGAAAGTTTTTATCTCCATTGCTCTAACATCACTTGGAGTGCCTCCTGCTTACAGCTCAGTTTGCTTTGTCAGCAAGGTCCAGCTCCTCGCTGTTTCCCAGTATGGATACTGGCGGATTATTCCCAGTGTCAAGAGAAAGGTTGTAGGAACTACCTTAAGGGTCTAACCTTTGGTGGGGTAAATGTGGGTTTAGGATGAGCACAAACAGGGTCTCACATCTCCCAGGACCACTGTTCCTGCAGGACAAACCACTGTTCCTCAGTGGTGACCCCATATTGCTACCATTTATCATGTGAAATGATTTTAAACAGCCGGTGGGTGGGACAGGTCACAGTGGGCTGCCAAGTCCTTCTGCACACACATCTCATTTCCAAGACAAATGACAGATAATTCCTATTTGGAATAATTTTTTTTATTTAAGTGCAAGTTTCAATCTTCATTTTTTTTAACAGCTTGTAGGAAATACTTGATGATTGCAATTCCTCGAGGGAATGTAAAATAAATTCCTCCATTAAAAAAGCATAAGAAGAGACCACATCATTGCAGGTTTTTATGTTATTTACCTTTCTTTTCTATACTTTTGTCAGAAATTCAAACATAGTTCCTGTAAATTATCTGGATAGATATTAGAAAATGTTCACACATTTATGTGAAAATGAGTGTACTGTAAGAAAAAGAATAAAAATTAACCTAAATAAAAATTACCTTATGCAAACTCAATCTGTCTGGGCTCGTATGAGCTGAGAAGCAAATGGAGCCTGCCAGCTGCCACTGAGCAGTGTGTGTGTCCACCGCGAATTTGGTTTTCAACCCAGGTTATTTTGTTTGTACTTGGGGAACATTTCTATCGACACATCTTGGAGCAGAGAGAGTGAGCGGCAATATGAGTGATCGGCGCTGAAATGTCAGGGTAAGATTCCTGTATTTCATTGTGAGGGAACAGTTTTCGCTTTGACTTTATCACAAAACTGGTCTGCTCCAGGGTTCTCACCCAGAAGATGAAGTGGCAGCTCCTCTCCAATTCAGTCTCAGTTTCCCAAGGAGTGAATTGCTGCTGGAGCTGGCAGTGCCAGGCTGCATCAGCGTGTCCAGCTTTGCCAAGCGGCCAAGAAGGGACTCTCCAGCCTGTCCTCCAGAATGCCGGTGGCCACCTGTCCCTGGGCTGCATTTCGCACTGACCTCTGCCACCAGTCTTATTCCTCAGGCTGGAGGAGATTAACTTGATTCTCCACATGACCTGGGTTCACTTCAGGGCTTCCTAGAGCAGAAAGTTGAGCTCCTGTCTCCCTGATGAGTGTCCAGATTGCTTGGTGAGCAGAGGGAAAAGAGGGTGGTTATTTTTTTCTCTCTCTGAATTACTAGTCCTTTTATTTTCCTGTTTCAACAGGCCAGATGAAATAGTTGGGAGGCACCTTCAAAGTGGTGTCTGAATCCTTTTGGGCTGAAGATGGGCCACTGTGTGCCGAGGTGGCCAAGAAGGCCACTAGCATCCTGGCTTGTGCTCAGCACTGGTGTGGCCAGCAGGACTAGGGCAGGGATTGTCCCTGTGGACTGGGCACTGGGGAGGCTGCTTCTCAAATCCTGGGTTCAATTGTGGGTCCCTCACTCCCAGAAGGACATTGAGGGGCTGGAGTGTGTCCAAAGAAGAGCAATGAAACTGGAGAAAGGTCTAGATCACAAGTCTGGTGAGGAATGACTGAGGGACCTAGGGTTGTTCATCCTGCAGAAAAGGAGGCACAGCGTAGACAACCTCACTCTCAATAACTCCTTGACAGGAGCTTGGTCTCTGGGTGGGGGTTGGTTTATTCTCCCAAGGACAAAGAGAGAAGACAAGAGGAACCAGCCTCAAGTTCTACCAGGAGAGGTTCAGGGTGAACTTGAGGAACAATTTCTTTCCCACAGGGGTTGTCAAGGCCTGGCCCAGGCTGCTGAGGGCAGTGGTGGAGGAGTCATCCCTGGAGGGGTTTCAAAATCATGGGGATATACTGAGATACATGGCTTGGTGGTGACCTGGCAGTGCTGGGTTAACAGTTGGGACTTGATCTTGAAATTTTTACCAGCCAAAACAATTCTGTACTTCTACAAGATGCTGAACCCAGGTGCCTCATGTATGAGGCAAGTGGTCCAGACACAGAGCTGTTGTAATAACACAGGCCACAACCACCCATTTTTGCCCTTAAGCCAAAACACAGCAAAGCCCAGGCAAGAATCAAAGCCTGGGAACCCAGATTTTTATCAGAGTATTTCCTTTAGTGAAGGAACACCTCAGGCTTTGATTGTGGTGACTAAGACCAGGAAAAGGGGAGAAGTTAGGAAGCAGTCCCACCAGACAGCTTATTCCACTCTGACTTCAGGTTCTGTTCCTGTGGCACTGAGCTGTCAGGTCAGATGCTTGCCCAAGATCAGCCAGGACATTGTCAGCAAAGCAAGGCATGGAAATGTAGTCCCCAAATGCCAGCTTTCTTGCTAGACTACCTCTTAATCTCTAGAGGAACATCACCTGGCATTAGGGCACTTGCTATTTTGGGTCCTCCTGGTCACGCTGCAGATGAGCAAAGCTGGGATACATTTTGAGGGCCTCCCCAGGGGCATAAACCTACAGCACCATGTGCTTACAGCCCAGAAGACAGCCCCATCCTGGGCTCAATAAAAGCAGTGTGACCAGGAGGTCGAGCAGAGGGGCAGTATCCCCTCCCTTTTCTCTGGTGCTCCCCTGCAGTGGTTGGTCCAGCTCTGAAGCCCTCAGCACAGCAGAGACATGGACTTTCTGGAGCAGGGCCAGAGGAGACCACAAAAATGATCAGAGGGCTGGAACCCCTCTGTTGTGAGAACAGACTGAGACAGTTGGGGTTATTCAGCCTGGAGAAGAGAAGGCTGTGGTGAGACCTTCTTGCAGCCTTTCAGCAACTTCAAGGGGCCTGTCAGAAAGACGGAGACAGACTTTTTAGTAGACCCTGTTGGTCTGGGACAAGAGGTGATGGTTTTAAACTAAGAGGGACATTTAGACAGGATAGAAGAAAGAAACTGTTGATGCTGAGGGTAGCGAGACTCTGGCCCAGGTTACCCAAAGAGGTGTTCAATGCCCCATCCCTGGAACAATTGCAGGTGAGGTTGAATGGGGCTCTGAGAAATATGCTCTGGTTTCAGGGCAGTTGGACTCAAAGTTGGACTTGAAAGGGCCTTCCCATCTAAACAATTATATTACTACAACCCTTCCATGGCAACTCAAGACAAAAACTCACTGTTCCTTTCCCCTGGATGTGTATCTCTTCCTTGAAGCTCCACCAGAGGATGCTGCACACTTTGGAAAGAGCATCCCAAGACCACAGTCCTGTTCATCCTTTCCACCATCCAGAGATCTGTGGCTGGTTGCTCATTGACACTGGTCTCTTTGCATGCAAGACAAAGTGACTTCAATATAGTTGGAATCAAGAGAAACAAACCCTGCAGCTTTATCTGGGATCACCATCAACTGCCACTAACCTTTCCTTAGCTGTTTGCATATACTTCCAATACCATCCAGTGTGCTAATAGCATTGCCAGATCTGTGTAAGGTAGGAGCAGATCTCATAGTTGCAGCAGGAGCACAGTCTGTGCTGAGCTTCCTCTGGGCCAGGAAGAAAAAAAAAGACAGGTTAAATATTTCAGGATCCTGAAGAAAAAAATACTTAGGGAAGGATAGAACAAGAGTGATTTGAATAGTTTCCCTTGGTGGACAAATTAATCCCCCTGACATTGGGAGGAATCTTACATGCATCTGCAGAGCTTTTGAAGGAGGAGAGACCTTCAAAACATGTTTTTTTTCCCCAAGTTTGGAGCTGCTGACTCTGAAGCTCTCCTGAACGGGAGCCAAGCCAGCACTCAGCAAACCTTATCCTTGTACCCAAAAAAGAGACAGAGCTTTCAGCATAGTCTAAAAATACAAAATGCTAATGAAAAACAAGCAGGGGCTCTTGGGGTCTATGTCAGGGGTGTGCACTGGTGAGCCTCCAACAAACACTCTTCTGCCTAATACATTTTGGCACAGTATTTATGCAATGATTCATGTCCTATACACATAATCCCCCTTATGCTGCTTATATGTTAAGTCTCAAGAAGACAGAGATATATATATTTCTGGCAAAAAAAAATCACAATCTTGGTGTTACTTGAAAAAACCCATATGGATTGATAAATGTTCTCAGACAATTTTTTGCCTTAAAACTGAGATATTACAATACTAAATAGAAGCAAAATTTAGTTCTCCAGCAAGCTACAGTTTGTTTTGCTGGAGACAGAGGAGCAAACCAAATTTAATAGCAGCTTCTTCATCTCCAGATTATTTCTAAGTGCCCTTCCAGAGGAAAGGCTTTCGATAGCCACGACTACAGTAAATAACTTGAGAAAATGGTATGTTTTCTGGTAAATGAGATCAGACTAGATCAGCCCTTCCTGTCTATAAAAATCTATGAATGTGTTTATTACATAAGATCGACAATGTTCTCCAAGCTTATGCTGGATGAGTCGGCTCAACTGCATGGTTGTAGTCATAATCCCTTCCTACCTGAGGCTTGGCTCACCATGTGAAGTTGGTCTTTACAAAGACAATGACCTTAATGTCTGGTATTGAGATGATGAATAATCCTTTGCTAAGTCATCACATGAAAAACACAACAGTGTGTGGTTACTTCACTGATATTGGAACTACCAGGTAGCTTAGCATGCATTCCCACCACAGGTCTTACCTTGGACAACGCAGTGAACAGTTTTGGGTGCTCTCACACAGGGAGGAAAAATAACTGATAAACAATGAAGGAAAAAAATCTCATAAATCACCCCTGTTTTTGTTCAGAAATTGTGAAAAGAGCTATAGTGTTCTGGAAAAAGCTCTTTTCATCACTTGTTCCCCTGTGCTACTGAGCCAACAATTTTGATATTAACTTTATTATTATTACTGACATTAACTTTATTATTATTACTGATATGGGGGGGACACATCCAAGACTACAAAAGTCCCCTGGAAGGACTCCCATCCCTTGAGGTCAAGGACCTCAAGGCAAGACCTTTATTTGAGAAGATGTCTCAGAAGTTAACTTGGAGCCAGGTCAGCATCACCTGATTGACATTAGAGCGTGATTTTGGCTGTCATCTGAATTCCTGAGGCAGAGCAGCACTTATTTTTTTTAAACCAGCTTATTTTTTTCTTTGCAGCTTATTCCCATGTTCAGGCATTCATGATAGGCTATATTCCCACAGCTTTGAAGGAGGAGATGCTTTTGGAGTTAATTCACTACAGCCCTGATGGATCCTCCTGACAAGCAGCCTGTGAGGTCAATGGAAAACCAAGTATCAGAGGGTGGTTTCCCTTTGTTACCAAATAAATCCCCTGTACAGTTTGTTTGTTTATTACACACATTGAAGCTCCTGGCATGCTGCAAACTTCTGCTTCTCCCCATACCTTCCAGAAAAACAAAATATTTTCACCTGTGATAAGCAGGAGACATCAAAAACAGCAATTGCTTTTGGAAACATGCAATTTTCTATCATGTCCCAGGAAATATTGAAGCTCTAATGAAGCTCTAAGAGCTCAGGGAATGTTTCCCTCTCCGTGCAAGCCCTTTTTTAACTCCATAACTCTTCACATTCCCAGCCAAGCCCATGTCCTAATAGTTTTCTAAGTCTTTGTGAAAGCTTTAGAAAGAACTAATTTCTCCATCAAGAATCTGGAGAGCAGGTGGATGATGTTTTATCTCTGGCTAACAAGATGCTGCTGTTAGCTGCAGGATGTGCTTTCTGCCCTTGGAAACAAACTGTCTCCTGTTTAGCTACAGTCACTTAAATATTATAAAATAAATACTCAATCAGCAGAGGAAAAAAAATATATTTTTTTTCTCTTCTACATAAGGCCAAAGGGACTGCAAAGGATTGTGAAGAATAAATTAATCTTAGCGCCTTGTTCTCAGCCAAAAGAATTAAAACATAAAAAACCCGAAGGTATTCTTCATGGCAAGAAAATAGTAACTTCTTGATAGATTTACAATCCCAGCCTTTGCTAATGTTATTGTCTTTCAGTTTGACTAAAACATCTATTAAACTAGCTGCTGATTTGAAGAAGGTTATGCCAGACAAACTCCACATGATCCCAGCTGACAACTGAAGAGAATTTTATAGAAAAGAAATTAGTCCAAATACACAAAACTAGGGCTTGACTAGTTGGGTTTTCTCTTGATCACCAGAAAGCAGTGTTGCCTTGCCAGGCCCCAAACTCACCAAAACTGGTGCAAAAATATTCCTATGAAGTCTAGGCAAGCAGCAAAGCATCCCTGGTGCTACATCCAGCATCAAAATCCCCACTATACACCAATATGGATACCTAGAAGCTGGTCTCCTGCTTGGGACCAGGCAATGGTGGGGCAAGTCAAGACCTTCCTGCAGTTTTTCATCAACCAAGCTTGTTCTACCATAAGAACAAAACAACACAATTGTGCATCTTTCCTTCCCCCTGACCATAATTCAAACAGTAATGTAGCCAAGGATTTTACTCATGTTCCCATACCTATCTCTGCTTCACTTTTGACAGATGGGAACACATCCAGATGAATCAACTCACTCCCAGGAAGGGTCTGTGCCCTCCATATCACCTCAGAGAAGCCACCTGAGACATTTCAGTTAATATATATTTTCTCCACCAAGACTATTTTCCATAGTGGTGAGCTCTCATCATGATGCTAGAACACAAATTATTTGGAAAAATATGGTAATTTACATTTGTACCTGATCAGCTCTCTCTAAAAATAATGTCCTGGACTCGAACGTCTTCAGGGAGATGCAGTCTGGCTTGGAACTTTTTGCTGTGGGTTCATTTATACCTCCAACTTTTATTGCTTGCTCTCTGCCTGTGATGAGAAAATATAATTTTTATCACCAGATGGGGTGTGGAGCCTTCACTTGCAATGAGTAAACATGCAAAAGACAGCTGCTGGGAGAAGTAAACACCTGGGAAACTGTTTTTGGGAATTACACCATTAGTCATTGCCTATTTGTGAAAGTCAAATCCCAGCTGCGCTTCTTGTGATCCAGACAACTTCCTGGAGGCTGCATCTGTAGTCAACAGGTTCTGGACATTAACATAGCCTCAGTATTCTAGCACAGATGCTGGTCTGAAGATGTACCTTTCCTATATCAGTTGGTAGTAGCTTTGAAGAGCAAAGTCACAACCAATAACACTGATAGATCAATACTGTTGGTTGGAGAACATTGGCATGGATTTACATACATGTAAATTGCCCAACTTGAATGTCTGAGGCAAGGATGGGCTCGAAGGTACAGCTGCCTGAAAATGCACATCTTGCAGCCTGGAAACAAAGCATTTACTGAAGGACTTGCCAAGGCATGTCAGGTATCAACTCGAACTATCAAATCCATCTGAAATGTCATCTGAGAGTTCCTCTGGGTTTCAAATAGCTCCCCTCAAGGCAGGTGGCAACTGTTCTGTGGTGGGTAGCCAAAACACAGGAGGGAAGCAGTTATTTCCATGGTGGTGGAAAATCCCTGGTTGTAACTGTACCAGTTCCTGCAACACCACGTTCTCCCTTTGGCCAGAAATCTGGGTTGAAATCAGTACAAGTAGACAGACACACTGGGAGCTCTGGGATTTAATCCAAGAAACCTGATATGTATACTTTGAAATGAAAATAAACAAGCAAGGAAAGACAACACAGAGGAGACACACCAGGAGAAGATGCTACAGAAAAGAAAGAGGGAGAAGTTGAGGGCAAGCTGACATTGGAAGGGAAGGTTGCCCTATTAAAACCTTTAGTGATGATCTACATAATCTTCCACCTTTTGAAGCCTTTGTGCTGGCCACTGACCTCCAGCCACTCTGTTCTGGAGTTGGTCTAAGAGGAAAAAATAAAAAAATCTCCTTTTTTCATTGTAAGGGTAGTCAAACACTGGAGCAGGCTGCCCAAGGAGGCTATGTATAGGATGGAATATCTCCATCCTTGGAGATATTCAAAAGCCATCCAGATATGATTCTACAAAAGAGCTCTGGGTGATGCTGCTTGAGAAGGGGTTGGAATTGGTTGAGGGAACAAACTCTGTGTTTATATACCAGTGTCACTGCAGACAAAAAATTAGGTTACCTCAGGAAAGCTGCACCAGGTAGGCTTCACCCAGCCACACACTGGTGAGATGCATCTTGAAAGCCCCAATTTTTGTAGCCATGTGATATTTTTGAATCATACAGTTCTGTCATCTCATAGCTGCAACCAGAGATTAGCAGCATTTGCCTTCAGACTTGGAGAATGCTCTTCCTGCAGATAAATGAGTTCTCACCTCAGAAAAGACCATTTTGTGGAAAATTACAGCAGGCGCTGCGAAGGCAGCACCAGGAGCTCATGGCAACAAGTGGCTGCTTCACACAGCGGCTGTACCTGAAGCGTGTTGTGTTTACCAGTGCCCAACTGGGAACAGAGCCTGCATTTCAAATGTGACTCACCTGTGTTGCTACTTGAGAGACATGCCTTTTGAGCCTCTTGCTTTGTTTTTAACCATTTTTCAAATTACCTGTCAAGTCTAATTCCAGAGGGTTTGTAATTTGCAGCATCTCCTCTGATATCAGCAAAAGCTCTCACTACAGCACTGAGCAGAACTATCAACCAAATATAAACCAGAAACACAAAAACTTCTTCAGGTGACTTAATATTGACTTTATGTTTCCTGTAGGGGTAATTAAATAACAGGCTGATCTAAGTGGAAGCATATGACACATTTAATCTACCTGTGGTAATTCACCAGTGTGACAACCTAACGTATGTTTCCTGACTGCAGAATCAGCCCAATTCAGTTTTCTCCATCTTGGCATGCTCCTTTTGGCTGTCGTGCTCGCAGAAAAGCCATACTGAGAACTGTCCTTGTCACTTCTAACGGAAAACGCAAAGGGGATATCGTCACCTTGGCACAGTCAGTGGAGAGTTTCAGTTTCTGTGCGAGTGGAATGTTCAAGCTCATTAAAAACACCATTAATCCCCTTTTAACTGTCCAATTTTGTTCCCAGCATGGTCATTAATCACAGAAAAGGAGGGAAATTTTAACAAACGGATTATTTTTTGACTCCTTCCATAGAGTTCTGCTTCTCCCCTAAGCAGCCATTACCCTCCCCAGTTCCCAAAGCTCTAAGCTTAGATGGGAAATAATTCATTATTTCACTTGCAGAATAACAGTGGAGGAGCAAAAGGAAATAAATGAGAACATTGTTCTGCTTGATGAGGATATAGGTCCATCTCTCTTGGGAAAGTGGAAATGGGCAGACCTAGTCCTCAGTACCAGCCATGGTGGAGCTGCAGCAATGTCCAACTTCTTCAAGAGCTCTCAGCATAGATTTGTGGTTTTTTTTTGTTTGCTTTTGCAGATATTAATTAGGATAAAAAAACAGAGCATTTAACTGTGATCTAGCAACATGCCCTCATGTCTGTAGCCTCCACAAATCATAGAATGGTTTTGGTTTGAAGAGACTTTTGAGTCCACCATTAAACCATGTCTCTCAACACCACTTCTCCACAGCTTTGAAACTGCCTCCAGGGATGGGGACTCCACCACTGCCCTGGACAGCCTGGGCAGGGAAGAAACTGTTCCCCAGGTCCAACCTAAACCTTCCCCCTCAAAACAAACAAACAAATCATTAATAATAATAAGATCAACAACCAAACCAACTAACAAAAAAAACCAACCAAACAAAAAACAAACCCACAAAACCCCCCAACAAACCCAAAAAACCCCACCCAGCTTTTATTTTTAAAGTATCAGAGAAAAGTCTGGCAGAGACCTATATGCCTTAAGGTTCAGAAGCCAAAAGGAAGTGAAAAAGATCCAAAACTACTTTTTTAAGCTAATCTCGTGAGTTATTACAGCTCGACCAGAGATCTCTGAGGGCACAGCTTGCCACAGAAAGCCACCAGACATGACAGCACTTGGAGAACACCAGATGCTTTTCCTACTCTATTAAAGGTGAATTCACCCAGTTTTGGGTGAATGATTGAAAGCTCTCTCAACGACACTTTTTAAACTTTCATTTTTAAATCCCATCTTTCCTGGATAGGCTCCAAACTTCCCAAGGGAACTGTGCACTTGCTGGCAGAGGTGATGGAAAAGTCTGGGAGTGGATCCGTGTGAGCATGGCTCTCAAAAGAGCACTTTCCTCTGAAGAGCAATAGGTTGGGAGTTCAAGGCTCACACCTAGAACTGAGATGTAAGCAAACTGCCATTTATAAGCCCTGAAACCTCCCTTTGGTAAATGCCAACCATGGGAATGTGCTGGCATTTCCTGCCTTTTTCTGATGCTAACCAGCCCTTGAGACCCAAGTGCAGCAGGACAAGGTGCATAAAGTCACACCATATGTTATCCACAAGGATCAGGGTGGTTATTTTGTTTCTCTGGAAAATATTACTTTGTGGGAAGGAACATCCCACTGTTGCATCTGCCCAGAACAAAGCACTGACCTCATCCTTTTATTGAAAGGACAGGGTGCAGTACCTTCACTACGCCATGGAGCGGATGATAGGGATGGAACAGAGAAAGGCGGTTTGGCATGCTCCTTTAGACTTTATAAATGGGGCTGAAAAAGTCACTAGGGTTATTTTGGTGGGAAACTCAATCCAGAATGATAAAACCAAGAGGCAGGAAATATCCATGCCTTGCTGCAACCCCACCCCCCCCTCCCCCTTGGAAAGAGACAAGCAGCTTCTGGCTCCTGCACCTTTCCTGGTGTATGTTGGGAATATGCTTTCCCTACCCCATGCATCCCACACAAAGTATCCTGCTCAGAAAGGGTGGCTGTTTTTGCCATGGCAATTTTGGGGTGCTGTGCAAGAGGGAGCACCCTTCTTCTCTCGAGCAGCAGCACAAGCAAAGAGGAGCCTGGGAATTCCCTTGTCCTTGGCACCTTGGGGTGGCATTGTGCATCCTGACTGTTTATTTTGGCAGGGCTGCACTATCTGGGGTGGAGTTTCCATCTCTGAAGTGCTGGTGAAGTAATCCCGTGTGTGCTGCAGGCACATCACATCCCCAGCTGCTTCTTGGGGGTATTTTTAAAAAACCTGCCTTGCCTGCCCAAAAAACTTACCTGAGGTGCAGAGACAAGTGCCTGGGGACAAAGGTGACAGACTAAAACCTCTGATGACACTAGCAAAAATTTGTTGCCTTCTTAAGGTGTTGCTCACAGAGTCCAGCAACTATGCACCATGGTTTGGGTGGGAAGGACCTTTCAAGGTCATTGAGTCGAACCACCCTGCAGGCAGCAAGGACCTCTGCAGCAAGAGTAAGTTGCTCAGAGCCCCATCCAACCTTGCCTTCAATGGACCACCTCTCTGGGCAACCTGGGCCAGTGTCCCACTACCCTCAACATCAACAGTTTCTTTCTTCTACCCTGTCTAACTGTCCCTCTTAGTTTAAAACCATCACCCCTCGTTTTGTCCCAACAGGCTCTGCTAAAAAGTCTGTCCCCATCTTTCTGAGAGGCCCCTTGAAATAATGAAAGGACACAAGAAGGTCCGCCTGCAGTCTTCCCTTCTCCAGGCTGAGCAACCCCATCTCAGCCTGCTCTCACAGCAGAGGGGTTCCAGCCCTCCAATCATTTTTGTGGTCTCCTCTGGCCCTGCTCTAGAAAGTCCATGTCTCTGCNAAAAGTCTGTCCCCATCTTTCTGAGAGGCCCCTTGAAATAATGAAAGGACACAAGAAGGTCCGCCTGCAGTCTTCCCTTCTCCAGGCTGAGCAACCCCATCTCAGCCTGCTCTCACAGCAGAGGGGTTCCAGCCCTCCAATCATTTTTGTGGTCTCCTCTGGCCCTGCTCTAGAAAGTCCATGTCTCTGCTGTGCTGAAGGCTCCAGCTGGAGGTTTAGGGGCTGGTAGGGAGAACTTAGTGCTGGGAAATAGATGATGCATTTGGCTATGACGCCCACCCGCCCTCCAGAGCAGCTCTGCCAGACAAGAGATATTGTCCTAGGAGGTCCCACCAATGACACATGTGGACTCATGCACCACAAATGCTGTGTTCAATCCCTCAGGAAGTTGGAAGTCAGGCAGACTGGGATGACGAGCGCAGCACGCAAGCAGTGATAGAGCGAGGCAGTGACACTGCATCCAACAGTCTTGTGAGGGACCCATGTTCCCTGTTTTTTGTAATTCTTTCAAACTGTCCCAAATTTGATACCTTTTCAAGAGTTGAGTTTTAAGTTCAATGGAGCACATCCTTATTTCATTATTTTTACATCCCCTTTGCCAGTTTAAAGCCATTTTCTCAGTTATCAAAAAAAAATAAATATTTTTTT
>VYZU01038093.1:0-15270 GCA_013401355.1 Ceyx cyanopectus
AATGGAAACCCTGGAGCACCTCAGCAGCAACAGCTGATGCTTTACACCCTCTGCATGCAGGGGAGCAACTGATGTTGCTGGCATGGGGCTCAGGGTGTCAGGATCTGGCCCTCCACAGAGTTAATAGGGTTAAAAATTACTCCACAGAGTTAAAATAAATAATAAATAAAACTCCACAGAGATAATTTATCACCTGCACAAGCAGCTAGATCTAGCATAGCAAATTCTTGAAGAAGGTAAGGGGTAGCTCTTAAAGAGCAGGCAGGTGTAGGGACTACAACAGTAATACTGTGAGAAGGGATGTTCCAGCTTTTGTTTCCCATTTGCAGTTCAGATCTGTCCAGTTGTGGGGCTTTTGTGCAGGCAGGATCGACAGCATTGCCGGGTGAGCAGGGACAGGGCTTTGCACCACCTGAGAGAAGGGGCAGCTCTGATTGACCTGCAGCACCTTGGTTTTGCTCAAATACTTGCTCTGGATGGTTTTAGAACCACAGTTTTGTGGAAGCTTGGTCATAAGCTGAGCATGTAAATGGGAAAAAAAAAACAAACAAACCAAGGGAACCAGCCTCAAACAAATAGCTTGGCATGCCACTCAGGTTTCTCAATTCTGCCCATGTTCAAAAGTTGAACCTGAAAATCTCTTGCTCTCTTTTAGTTTCATGGCTGCTTCAGGGTCTTTATTTGCTTTTCTGGTCCCCAGGTGGCAGCAGCTTGGGGCACGGTGAGGTTTAGCAACATGGCCTGAGGGTGCTTGTGCAGTCTGCCAGGGGCATCACTGAGGCCTCTGCTGGGCAGGGATGCAGCAGCCCATGGCATTCCCTAGCACAGCCAGAGCTGGGCTCTGCTTCTTGCTCTGCTCCAGCTTCCTACCTGAAACAAGTATCTCTTTTTTTGTTTGTTTGGTTTTGTTTTTGTTTTGTTTCTCCAGATATAAAACAGGACTAGCAGCATCTGCCTGCCAACCCAGCAGGTCTAAGGGCTCAACTCACTTGCACATATGAAAAAAACAACCCCACAGCTTTGAATCACAGGAAGGGATGATGCTGGGAAAGGAAAAATGTCATTTAATTTTCTGCAACAGTTCCAGGGAAAGCGCCTAGCCCCCTACAGCACAGTCCTTAATTATGATTAAATCTGTGTTGAGAACTGGGCAAGACAGCCAAGCTGCAGTGGGCGTGTGTCTGTGGATTGAGGAGATAAGGATTTCCCTGTCATGTCTCTGAGCAGAGACAGGAGATGCTCCTTTCTCAGCTTTCTCTTGCTGAAAAAAACAGATGCAGTTCCTTATTGTCCAGGCTCAGGGTGGTTATATGTGGGGGTAGGGAGAGGCAGTTTGAGTAGCTCCTGATTTCTCTGGAGGAGAATGTCTCACCACAGCAGAGCTGCTGAGCTCGGGGCAGAGCTGCAAGCAGTGTGGGGGCTCCTGGGCTGCAGGATCGCAAAGGAGGTGAATTTCTGAGTCTGGACTGTGTTCTGTTCTGCTGGTGTTTTACTCATCTCCGGATTTCCCAGCTCTGCTGAAATCCCTGCTTGTGTAACAACGGTTTAATTTCAGAAATCTCTCTGGATCACAGCCAAATCCTGCCCTCAGGAACACATATTAACAGGGAAAGCTCAGTTTGGCTTTTGCCATGAAAGGTGCAGGGAGCTTGTTCTTCTAAGTGCTAGGGGACATCAATTAGCCAGTGACTGAGACAGCCCCCCAGCCTGTCCCTTACAGAGGGGTCCCACTGGTGGGGCATTATGGCCTGGGTAACACATCTGCAGTCTGGAAATGGGGGGTCCTCTGTAGACCAGGACTGTTACTTATTAATAGTATTAATAACATGTTAAGAAATCAGTGACATTTATTAATGTCATTATATTGGATGGAATTTGCCAGTAGATTGAAGGGGTGGTAAGTGGTTTCTGGAGCTCTGTCACAGCCAGGTTACAGCCTGATAAGGAAATAAAGGCTCTTGTAAAGATAGTGGTATCATATCGAGAGGTGTCTAAAGCTTTTTACCTCCTCATCACTTCCTGAATCCCATCTCTTGTGCTTGGACCCTGAGGATCAGATTGTAAAGCATGAATCATTTCCTGGATCTCTGTCCCTCTGTGCCATCTTCTTCCAATAGAAGACTGTTCATTCTGCACCTCACAAGGACTGGTTTCACTGGCCATGCATCCTGGTCTGATGATCATGGCTGTAAATTATTATCTTGAACAAACTGAATGCCAAGAAGGGTGAAGACAGGGGAGAGAGATTTTGCATTTTCTCTTAAACATAATTAGCTTTCTCTCACTGCATGTTATCAGAAAGAGCCTTGCTTCACTAAATGTTCTTCTCTGCTGTATATCTTATTTGAGGACACAAAAGAATACCCCAATTGTTTAAGACTTACAGAAGTAACTCATTTTGTTCAGGATGATGCCATCTTGTCTTCTGGGTGCTTCAGAAACTGTACTGCACAGATATTTCTCTTTAACCTTCTTTTTATTGCATTGAGATGAGATCAAGGGTTACTTATATAGCACAATAATATCAGTATATGTATATTTTAGCCATTAAGGAGAAAACCCTGACAGAATGCATTACATATATATATTAATACAAAACTTAGAAGCACAAAACTAAGTTTCATAGCACTACAAAATAGATGCCAGAGGATGGAAGTGTTTCCATAACAGAATTGAGGAATGGGCCATCCAGGCTACTTGCAAAGCTGCTGTAGTGGCCAAAATGGAGTATTACACATAAAATGTGAATTCTTTAAGGTTCTAAATTGTTTCTTTCATTGGGAAAACATCTCTGAGTCAGCTAATGCCATATAAAAGGAGCACAATGGCATGATCTATCCCTGAAGTGTTGAGAATTTATTCTAAAGTACTGTTAAACTCAAGGCTCCTCATCCATCATTTCTTCAGTACAACCCAGTGGGCAGAGCATCGACCATGAAACTGCCTTGATTTCCCTGCAAAATGCAACAACAGCAGATATTTCAATAAGAAAACGTGCCAAAATTGTAAAGAAGTGAAGAACGTGAGATGTATGTGCTGCTCAACACCTGCTAGTGGATGTGTTCTGCACTCCTTCACCTGAAGGCATGTGATTAACACTGGCTCTGGGGGAGGGAAATGGAGCTCTGTGTTTTGCTGGGGCAGTGAGGCTGCTGTTCAGCATCCATGAAGGAAGTGCAGCCTGGGATGCAGGAGAGCCTGTGATGCAGACGAGCAGCAGCTTTTCCAGAGCAGCAGCTTCCCATGAGCAAGGCACTGACAAGAACAGCAAACGTGATGGCAGCAAAAGGCAATCAGAATATTGATTCTTTTTACATAGAGATAAGCCTGAAGCTGAAACAAACCCAGCATTTCCTACAGCTGGTGGAACATTGCTAGGCTGGTTTTCAGTCTGGGAGACACAAAGGGGTTTCACATTAGGAGAGGTTTCAAAGCATCAGGGCTTGGCTCTGTATTGAAAATGTGGATCTGTACCACTTGGGTATCATATAGCTACACACATTCTGTAAGCATGCATTGCCTGGCTGTGTGGGACATACTCACTCCAGTGTAAGCATGGCAAGCAGCAGAGCTACTCCAGAGATTAATTTGCCCAATTACAAGTGATAAAATTGGCCACTATTCAGGGCACAGCAGAGAGCACGATGCCGGCGTGCTGAGGTACCTGGGAGAAAAAAACCCACCACATAACAAAACCAAAACCCCTCTACAAGCAAATTCAGTTCTCTAATTGACTTTTTTCCCCCTCCCTTTTTTTTTTTTCTTTTTTTTTGTCCCAGACAGCGTGACTGAAGTCAAGACAGACATTTACGTGACGAGCTTCGGCCCTGTCTCGGACACAGATATGGTAGGTGTCTGGTAGGTGTCACTGCCTGCTTGCCCCAGGGGGAGGGATGGCTTCTCATGCAGTCTCAGAGCATGAGGGATGGCTTCTCATGCAGTCTCAGCTCCACCCTCGTCCTCGGACAGCCTGTGCAAAAGTGGGGTTTTCCTAAATTACATGGGTGAGCATCCTGGCTGCCTGCTGGGCATGAGTGCACCTCATCATCTCCCTGCAGGCCGAGGGGAGCTCAGTGCAGGTGGTAGGCAGGGATTGTTTCTCAGGGGCACTTGTGCTTTCAGGACAGCCTTGGAGGGTTGTCACTTTGCACTGCTCAAGGATACTGCAGGGTTTAGGGTCTTTTTCCTTCCTGAAAGTGCAACCTGATGCAATGGGGAGGTCTGCCTCCAGGACCAAGACCTTTACGTAGCATACCACGTCCTCCACGTGTGTTGACAAACACCTTCACTGCAGTCAGCTTTCCTGGACCTCCTCCTTGCATGGAGGAAGGGGAGTGCTCCCTGGGAGGAGGGAAGGATGCCAGAGTCTGTCCTGTTTTGGTGGCAGTACCAGATGATAACAGTTCACTGTCAAATTATGCTTAATGCTTGCACCAGAAGGGAGGCAAAAGAGAAAAAAGGTAAAGGGTGAATTGATTGCAATATTTTGACATGCTCAGGGAAAATTACTAATGAAAAGTCCTGAGGTCTGATTGTAGGCTTGTATTCCCACAACAGTTTGTCTTCTAATTAAAATGGGACTATGGAGCATAATTAATAGTGAGCTTTCTCAACAGCATTTCTTGGAGCTCTTATTCCACATGCACCCATGTGCACAGAGGAGAGTTGGCTGGTGATGGCTGCACAAACATTTCAAGGGTGCTACATGAGGATAGTCATTCATTTGGCACTGGGACCCTCCTGCACACCCAGTGCTAGATGTGACCTGGTGCTGGCACAGAACAGGCGGTGCTGGGTAGTCCTGGCTGTGGAGGGAGCTCTCTGAGACAGGGAGCAGGCATTGCCCTCACCTGCTGTGGCAGCTAAGAGCCATGTCCTGTAGCTCCTGTGGCCCCTCTGGAGCTGGAGCTGGGTACATTTCTGTGTCATGTTGCTTTGGAAAGACCACTCCCTCTCAGATTAGAAATTAACTTGATGTCAGCACAGCTAAGAGTATTAATCTCATCTGAGTTCTCTCTTTCCTACCACAGCCAAGATTGATAATATAATTCAGCAATCTTAGCCCTTGGGGAGTATCTGATAATTACTTCCAAGGTGGAGCATATTTGATTAAGGGAGTGTGTATAATGAACTGTGAAGAAGAAATATAAGGTATTGAAAAGAGGAAGGTATTCTATGCAATGTGATTTGACAAAATGAATTTAAAATTAGGATGACGGGTAAAGAATAATAAATTATTTCCCTTCATGTCCTTTAGATCGATGTATTTTACAAATGCATAGTGAATGTGTGTTAGTGTGCTGTTCTGGTGCTAAATGCACTCAGAAACGTGAGGCAGAGAAAGCCCATCTCCTCAGGAAGCATGAGGACAGTGTGCTCTTCTGTGGTGGCTCCTTTCATCTTGGGGGTGGGGAAGTCTCTCCTTCCCCATCCACATCTGCCTGCTGCTCTCTCCCATCCCTCCCACAGCCATTACTCACTGAGTGGAGAGGTGCTCCTGTGCATCTCGATGGAGACAGATTGTAGTTGTGATGGTGGAGGAGAGGCAGGTAAAGCTGCTGTGGAGAGTGGAGGAGAGCAGCTTGTTGCAGAGCATGGAGGAGGACATGTAGACCTTTTCCCTGAGATGCTCCAAGGGACTTCTCATTTTTCTTTCAGTTTGGCTTGGAAAGTAGAGCCTGATAGGACTTGACATATGCTTGGATCTTTGGTAGTGTGTTCTTGCAGCTTTGCTTCAGTCCCCAGGAAGAAAAACTAAAGTTCAAGGGAGTTTTATGCTCTGGTGGATGAACTCTGGAGACAGACTCAGTTTTGATATTTTCAATCACTTCTATAAGGTGGAAAAGTACATAACATAGAATTAAGTGTGCACCTTAGAAGGGGTGACTTGGGAATTATGATTTCATGGAAGAAGAAGCTGAATTTCCTTGGGAATGATTCCTTAGCATGAGTGAAATAAGAAGGACCCGAAAAGTAGTCTTCTAAAAATTCAGCGTCACTGTTCTTTTATTGTTGTTGTGGGTTATTTTGTTTGTTTGATTCTTCTTTTCTTTCTTTCTTTCTTTCTTTCTCTTTTTTTTTTTTTTTCCCATAGTAACAGGCCACTCTGAATAAGACAGCTTTTCTCCTCAGAAGGGCTTTTCTCACACCTACCCCCAGGACTGCACACAGGCTCATTCCTTTCACAGAATCACAGAATCACAGAAATTAGGGGCTGGAAGGGACCTAGAAGATCATCTAGTCCAACCCCCCTGCCTGAGCAGGATCATCTAGACCAAGTCTCTCAGGAATAGATCCTTTGTTTTCATCCCTTTACTGAGCTTAAGCCACAAAGTGAAGATCACTTCCATGAAGGAGCAGAATATTCTGTAGAGAATATGAGAATGCAGGATCTTCTCTTTCTTTCCCCAGGCAAGGCTACAGAAACTTCACAATTGAGCAGAAGTGATCTGTGGCCAGGGAGCAGGAATGAATCTCTTTACAAAAATTCTTTAATTCAGCTGCCCTTTGTGGAAAAACCTGTAGGAACTTCTATGACCTATAGGAAGCTGATGTGTAACAGCTTAAAAGCTGTTAAAAATGCTGCTGAGAAGAGCTACAGGGAAAATAATCATTCACAATGATAAGTTTAGTAGGTCCTGCAGCCTCCAGGAACCTGTAAATAAAAACTGTGGGTCTGCAACAGCAGGAGAAGAACAGCTGGGACAGACAGATTTTCTGCAGCCCCTCTGTCTCTCTGAAAGCCTTGTGACCTAATGAGAACTTTCATTAGCAAGAGGAGGTACGTGTTACAGAATCACAGAGTGTCAGGGGTTGGAAGGGACCTAGAAGATCATCTAGTCCAACCCCCCTGCCAGAGCAGGGGCACCTAGACCAAGTCACCCAGGAACAGATCCAGGGGGGGCTGGAATGTCTCCAGAGCAGGAGACTCCACAACCTCCCTGGGCAGCCCCTGCCAGGCTCTGCCACCCTCACTGGGAACAAGTTTTTCCTTGTGTTTCTCCTAAACCTCTCGTGCTCCAACTGACTCCCATTGCCTCTTGTCCTGTCACTGGATGGCACTGAGCAGACTCTGCTCCATCCTCCCTACACTCACCCTTAACATGTTGATAGACACTGATGAGGTCCCCCCTCAGCCTCCTCTTCTCCAGGCTAAAGAGCCCCAGCTCTCTCAGCCTCTCCTCAGCAGGGAGATCTCCACTCCCCTAATCATCTTGGTGCCCTGCACTGGACTCTCTCCAGTAAATCTCTGTCTTTCCTGAACTGGGGTGCCCAGCACTGGACACAGTACTCGAGGTGGGGTCTCACTAGTGCAGAGTAGAGGGGGAGGAGAACCTCCCTTGCCCTGCTGGCCACACTTCTCCTGATGCATCCAAGGATCCACTGGCCTGTAGAACTGAGCAATGGTGCAACACATGGGCTGAAGACTTTCCCTCAAGTGAGATGGACCCTCAGAGGACACAGGGTGGCTCAGGTCACAGGGAACAGCAGTCCTTTATGGCAGGCACAGGGCAGATCAATTAAATTTTACCTCGGGGTGACTGTGGAGCCACAGTGCCTTTGCTGCTTGCTCAAGTGTTCTCAGAAGCTGCATGAAGCAAGTGAGGAACTGGCCCTGTATGCAGGGTTTCAGAGGGGTAAGATCTAATTGCCCCAAGTGGAATTTAGGAATCATAGGAAACAGATTGCTAGGTGTGGTGGTGTAGGAAAAACAGGAAGAAGAAAAATGAAAGTCATAGGATCTTATAATGCAAATTTGTGAGGTCCTTGATTCAGTGCTTTTCTAGAGGTGGCCTGAGGAACAAAATAACATTAAGGCATCATGAAATTTTCTTTCTCTATGACAAGTGGTCTAATTACCAGTATCTTGGCCAAATTCCATCTCCAGGAACTTAATTTTTGTCTTTTTCAATTCCCGTGTAGCTGTACACAATGATTCCCTCCCCTAAAACATGTCTGATAAAGGTGGTGTTGCATCAGGGCTGTGCAAGGACTGGCCGTTGCAGCTTGTCTGAAACACAGAAACACAAATTTTGGCATCTTGTGCAAGTCATTATACGAAATGTGGTAAATGATCTCCATCCTCCACAGATTTCTCCACTGTTATTAATCCCTGCTTCTTGTTGAATTACACTTCATGTCAACCAAGCTTGCCAAAATGCACTATGTTCAATGTCCAAAGATCTTTGCCATTTCTTGGAGCAGCCTATTTGCAGTGAAGAGCTGAGTAAAACAATACTTCTTTTAAACTATTTCATTCTTCTCCTTTCTTCCCAAAGGAATACACTATTGATGTCTTTTTCCGGCAGTCCTGGAGAGATGAAAGGCTGAAGTTTGATGGTCCAATGAAAATACTGCCCCTTAACAATCTGCTGGCCAGTAAGATCTGGACTCCTGATACCTTCTTCCACAACGGGAAGAAATCTGTTGCCCATAACATGACAACGCCCAACAAGCTGCTGCGGCTGGTGGACAATGGCACACTCCTGTACACCATGAGGTAAGCTTGTGTCTCCTAGGTCCCTGCACACAGGCAGGCAAGGATGGGACCTCAGGGCACATTGCGGCAGGGTTTGTTCAGAATTCCACTGACAGCACACTTGAGTCTTACCTTGCTGTTTTCCCTGCTATCCTTGATTCCTACATATGCAGAATCATATTAACTCAAGCATATTTTTACAGGTAGCTTTCTTCTCATAATTCATGTTGATTTTTTTCTGTTATATGATGAAGTAGAAGTGAAGTAGATTTATAATTTTTGTTCCTGATCTCTGATGGTACATGAAGTCAGGATTCCAATATCCGTATAAGAACATTATGATAAGAGAATTTTTTTATTATCCAGCAGCTTGAGAACAGATCTAAATTTATTCAGAATGTCACATCAGAATTGTTTGAAACATCTATTGAACCCAATCTTGCTTGTGGGATTTTTTTTCCTACTTCATAGAATTAAAAATTCCAAATCTATGTAATCAATGTACATGATAGGACAAAAATAAAATTACCAACTTATTAAAAGCTGTGCTTTGGAGATACCAGTTTGGAGAGGCCACTGGAAGTTCATCAGTTTGCCAGCCCATGTTGTCATCAGTTGAGCTCTCAGTGTGAGATCCAGCCCTGAAGCAGGACACCTCCTCAGGCAGTGTGTAACCCACTGTGAGCTCCAGCAGCTGGAGCCTTGTTTCTAAAACTCTGTTATCACTGTTGAGAAACCATAGTTGGGCAGTCATGTTCTCTGGATTTCTCAACTACATAGCCCTGGTGCATACATTTTTCCCTAAGCTGCAACAGGTGAAGTGCATGAAAATGAATGTCTTTGGGTCAATTATATGTCCATTCTGGAACTATTCAAGTATTTCCGTATGCTTGTAAGCTAGTCACCCACATAAATAATGTTTGTCACCTGGAGCTGATGTACTAATTTGCCTTCCAAGGTATATGGGCTTATAAAGGAAAGAAAAAACTACTAATAGATTCACAAGAAAAATACTGAGTTTGTTTTGGAAAGGTGTGAGTATTTTTGGAAAGGTGTATTTATTTTCTCTGCCTCCTTCTTCAAGCCAATCCTAATAACAGGCTTCGTTGTGGATTCTGTGTGCAGAGATGCTGCACTTTGACCTTTGTTTTCTGACAGTGAGATGGAATTTCATCTCTTCGTAGTTAAGCTGGCTGTGAATCTACTTGGTGTCAGCAAGTTTTACAACCTACATTGATAAACAATGCTCTGCATCTGTGTAACAGTTCTCAGATATGACCTAATCCCACCAGTGCTCTGGGGATTTAGGTCTCCATAAATCAGTGATCTCACTCTACTGAGTATTGGGTAAAGGAAGGGAGAAGCTCAGCTTGACTTAAGGGCTCAGTTGTGCTCCTGTCTCTCTGACCTACATGTGGATGACTAACACTCTCCCTGATCGTACCATTGTCTGACCGTAAAGTATTATACGAGCTACTGGAATAATCCAACAAAATAGGACTCAATTTCAGGGATTTTATATAATTTCATTTATTTATTCAGCAGACATTAGCTTCAGGAAGTTTTGTGTGACTGAGAAAGTACTGGATTTACTTTTCTGTTTGGTACTGGGTGGGTGCCAGAATGGCAGCATCACGAGGCTCTTGGGAACAATCTTTCTGAAGAAAATGGAGTCACAGGATTTAAAAAATAAATTCAGCATATCCTTCAGTTTAACTGTCTCCAAAAGCAAGAGAGTCTGGACCTCACTTTGTGTGTGTCCTGCCCCCATTAAATGTACATCTTAGGTTTTGTGAAGGTCCTTTGGAGAAGGACCCACTCAAAGCTACCACAAGTTTGAGGGTTGGATATGAGGCCTTTTGTCTGTTATTATATTGCACAGCACCAGGAGCTGTAGCACATGGAGATCTTTTCTTATTCAGCACAGATTGCTGCTGTGTGGACGTGTGTGAAGCTACCCTGATGGGGCTCTGGGCAGTATTAGACCAGCCTGGTGGTTAGATGGGGTTAGAGCTGCCCAGATGGGCCTCTGGAAAGCACAGCCTACTGCACAGGACAGCGTGTCAATGGCAGAGCAAGGCTGCTCTGGGTTCACAGTTCAACACATTCAGGATGGGATATCAGTCATGGTGCTCCTGCTCATTGCCCTTCTTCCTGCTGCTGAAAGAAAAACCTACTCAAGGCATTTGAGGGTCATTTGATTGATGGCACAAGACTGCATGGTCCAGGACTATGCATCTGGCTGAAGCTCAAGCACCAAGTCCTGCCTGTCTTGCCACCACTAGACACTCACAGCTCAGTTCCCATGTAAAATGGTGATGATGGCATCACCCTCCCTTGTTTAGTGCTTTGAAATGTCCTCCCAGGAAAGGGTTGTAAGGAGACTCATGTTTTATGTTCTTCTCAAAGGAAGGATCTAGACACAAAGGTGATCCCAGCCCCACAGAGAAGACATCCAGCAGAGGCATGCTCTGTGGAGTGACTAGGGAGTGAGTCAGATGTCCATCAGATGTCCCCTGGACTAGCAGGACTGTCTAGGTGATCTCTTGCAGGCTCAGTCTAGACTGGTACATTGCTCTGCAGTTTGACTCCTGAGATATATCCTACTCCTTTGCCTTGTACCAGCCAATATCCTTGAGGGATCAGTTCCTCTGATGTGCAATTAGAGGCATGTCTCTTGGTATTTATCCTGCTGTGAAAGCCAGCTTCCCTCAGTCAAGACTTATATTTGTAGATTAAGTTGTTCTGGTGGAATAGAAGCTCTGACACATGCATCCAGCAAAATTACACCTCTATGACAGTATTTATAGCTCCTGGAGAGAGCCTCTTTATCACTCACCTGAGATTCAAGGAGTCACATAGCAACTGCAGCTGAGCATCCAGAGATTTCTTTTAGTCACAGCACAATCTCCTCACAGATCAGTGCAACATCTCATGCAAACATCTGACCCCTGATTCAGACACTGGTACCTAGGTGACAAGATGGCCTTTGCAACTGCAGAATAAAATTAATTTCTCTATCCCCCTCATTCTGTCTGAGGTACAGGATTACTGATGCCTTTGACTCTTTACTACTCCACTGCCTTAGTGGGCGTGCAATACACAGTTTTATTATGTAGCCCTGTCTCTGCAGTCTTGTTTGTGGAGTTCCTACAAGATCAAACTAGTTCACAAAAGCCCAGATAGGGCCTCAGAGCTCTGGTGTCAGACCCAAGCACAACAAACTATGAATTGTTCATGGATTTACATAAGGTACAGACAAAAACTCATCTGCTGCAGCTATCTCTGAATGTATTCTTTGGCTCAGATTGTGTAGGGCACATAGGTAAATGTTCTGGTTCTTCCTGGTCTTGAAGCATATGAAAATAGTGAAAGCTTAATGCTATGCTGGTGGGATTCAACTTTGTGAATCCAGGCTTTAAGGACCTCTCCTGCTGTTCACAGGTACTGTCAGAGTGGCACGATGAAGTTTTGTGGTTATTGCTAGAATAGTTCCCAGGTATTATGTGCTCAAGTAAGGATGCTTTCTCTAGCTGCCAGGCGGATGCATTCAGCTGCATGCCCAGAGACTTTGATTCAAGAACTTATATTGCTAAAGACAACATGAAGTCCTTAGTGGCAGTGCATGAGCACTTACTTGGGAAGGAGGGTCAATAAACCTCTGGCATGAGGAGAGGGAGGCAGAACAAGAAGGAAAGCTGAGTACAAAGTCACCCAGGACATATGCAGCTCTATCAGGGCTTCTGAATCGCAGTTAATAAGTCCTGTACTACTGCAGTGTGCTCAGGGATTTGAGTTTCCCAGGCTGCTTTTTGACATCACAGAGCTTCACATTGTCCCAGCAAAAGCTTTGAGTTGTCTTTACTGCCTGGTTTTGTTTTTTTAACACACACATACATTGCAACAGCTATAGACCGGAGCTTGCAGAACCCTTCCACATGACGGAGGTGCAACCATCATTCTCATGTGTGCAAAGCAGCAGCTAGGACACTCCAGTACCAGCTCGTCTCTGTAGTACAGACTGGAAGCTGTTTGGCTACATCCCACATCAGGGCTCACCCTAGACAACAGCAGAAATGGACCCAAGCAGACCAAATCTGGACTGCTAAACATACAAGAAGGTGAATATATGAAATGGTATTTGAGCAGCCTGTTTTTTTCCTGCTTTACAGATTCCAGAATGGATCCAAAGACAGAAAAAGTATTTTCCAGACTTGGTTTTGTACAGGCAGACTTTTGTAAGGAAGCTATCCCAGGAGGAAGAAGCTTCAGAGATCACCTTTTCTCACTGTATTTCTGTCATCTTGGGCTGAAATCTCCAGGGGCTGGGAGAGAATGCAAAGTGAATTCAGTGCTTTCAGATCCAGCAAAAGGATCCTAGAAGTAATTTGGCTTTCAAGCTCAAACCCCTGCAATTAAACCTAACCTAGATTCTCACACAGTCTAAACTGTAAACACTATTAGGCCTGACTGTGGTTATTAATGAATCTCCTAGAGGGGAAATCAGGACAAAACTCAAGCACTATCCCTGGCATAAACAAAACCAGTTCTGCTGTGCAGGGTTCTGTCATGTTTTTGTACTGCATGTACACGAAGGGATTATTACATTTGCGTCCCAGAAATTGGACTGAGATTTTCACTCATCCTGCAGCATGATGCAGGTAACAACAGGGGTTCTAATGACACATCAAAGGCTTCACTAAGCTCCTGGTAACCATGAGAACGAAGCTGAAGTGGTTTGTTGTACTGCCGGCCTTGGGAGAGGTGTGTTCAGCCAGATTCACACTTCTTGCCATTGTGTTCAGCAGTTCAAAGGACTTCCCATGACTTTAAAGATAAAAACGTTGTTTCTCTCCTGGTTGTTCCACATTTGGTGCTATTGTGCTAGCAAAGGAAAGAGAAAGCATGAGGAGTTTGAGGTTTGATGTCAAGACAGTTCTGCACTAGTTTATTGCTAGCACAGTGAGAGAGATGAGCCAAAGGATACCACATCTGGGTGATGCTGGCAGCTTCATTATTTTTCACATGCTTTCATAGGCTTTATAATGGCTTTTATAATCACGACTCAGATGTCTAGACCTGAACAGGGCATCAGAACAATCATAGAATCATAGAATGGTTTGGGTTGGAAGGGACCTCATCTGGTTCCAACCACTCTGCCAATAGAAGGAACAATGAAGCAAACCTTTGTGGCTGGCTGGCCATAAGCTTGCTTGCATAGGGGCAAAGATGAGAATTTCTGCAACAGGCACTTGTACCCGAATGATGCTGAGACCATGTAGCTGTCTGGGATGCAAGATACATTCCTTCTAGTTTGACATTTTGATATATGCTGCCAAGGAGTCCTTCATCATCAAGAAGATGTGATGGAGAAAGGCTGGCAGGGAAGTGGAAGGGGAATATGGGCATTCTCCTGAGTGGTGACTGATTCCACAGCCTCCCTAAATACCTCTGCAAATTATCACTCTGAAAGATGAGTGTGTTCAAGAAAGGCAGCAGGAGGTGAGTGAAAGATGTCCAAGGGACACAGGGAGGGTGAGCAGAAACAAGCAGCAGTGCATGCACTGTGGTTATGGGGAGAACATCCCAGGGAGCCAGCACACCCTGGAATACACAGGGGCAAAGCAAAGAGGTTTCAGGCAAGGCAGAACACCTGGGAGGGTGGATACTTATCTTGCTTCTCCCTTCAACAGGGAAGGTGAATTTGTGTGTTCTGTGAATGTACTGACTTGTGACTGACTGAACTTGCTGAAGCAGGCTCGTCTTGATGGAATGACATGGCATTTTCTTTACTTAATTTCAGGAGACTTAAAACTTCAGTTGTGTAGGTGGAGAAGTGGCAGATTATGTTGCTTTTTCAGTGGTTTGTTGATGGATTTATTGTGTTGTTATTAGCTCAGCTAATAAAACACACTTCAAATTTAAAATGTAATTGTTGCTGTCCCACACAACAGTCATGCAACATGCATATATAGTTGTCTCCTTACTTTGACAATAGTTGCTCCTGTTGGCCATGGCCTGGAGAGGGCAGAAGGGTTTGGCCGGTGTGGTGCCAATCTGGTCTCTGCTGCCATCCTGTCCCCCTCTGAGTGTCCTTCTAGCTGCTCTAAATGTCACTCCACCACCAGACTCAGAATGTGCAGTTCTTTGAGTTGTTCAGCTTTATTTATAGTAGCTGTTGATCACAGCCAAGAATTGCAGACAGTACAGCTGATGGAAAAGGCCTTTCTGGGTTTTTTGGGGAGCTCAGGATACACCTCTTAGTCAGTAGAATGATTACTACAGGACATAGTGGTCACTATCCATGTAAATGGATTCCTAAAGGATTGGCAGACTCAGAGTAGAAAAGGTCTTTGGTCTCTGATGCACTGAGTTGCCTAGATACAGCCTCTGAATCATGGAAGTCATAAGTCACCTGCTTCTGGGAGATGACAGCAAGGTGTGGTTTGCTCTGAATTAACCCAGGATTCATACTTCTCTGCAAGTATGAACTGGCCTTCTCTACCAGAGGTGGATTCAGCCTGCATAGACTCAAGAAACCCTCTGCAATTACAAGACCAAAGTATGGAACATTGCATCAGCCATGGTTGAGCTGTGAGCCCTTGGGACCTAGCAGTGAATGGTGACTCAGCAGCCATTCTCTCCAGGCTTCAGTGCAAGTATTCCCCATGGGGTATATGGAGTCCATATTAAATAGCTGAAAGGTGTTTAGCAGGACAAGTAGTGCTCCTCAGGGACTGGGATTGGCACTCTTTAATGGCTTTGTGGGTGACACAGACAGTGAGATCAAG
>VYZU01038094.1:0-13214 GCA_013401355.1 Ceyx cyanopectus
CTTCTAACTGCCTGTTCTGCTCTGCAAGTGTTGTGTCAATATATCCAGGGGACAGAATCTGTGAAGGAGAGTACAAATGTAGATAAAAAGTACTGCCTATACTTGTGTTGATGAAAAAAAAGCAGTCAGCTTGTAGAAGTCAGTAGAAAGCTAACAGTGTTTTGCTGCCCTAATTTAATGAAAATTAGGGCAGCTTCTTGACAGAGCTCATTATGTTTTTATCTAAAACAGGAAAATTGAAGTGACGAAGTTTTGTATGTACTAAGCTAAATCCTAAGAAACATGGATAGTAACCCTTACGTTTTCATTTGATAACAAAGTAATTGCTTACATACATACAAAAATATATATGTAAATATAGGTGGCATTGGGCTTGTGCTTTGTGAGTTCCTTCAGAGCTGTGTATTCACTGTTGCAGAGTCATGGACAGCAGTGCATCGCTAGACATCATCAGCCCAGCTTTTACAGACATTCATATGCGCTATCAAAAGACTGACAGGATCTTGTCTGGCTCAGTAACTTCACCCTCTGCTGGCACTTTGGGCTATATAATTGAAGCGGACACCGATATTTTCACAGCAAAAGTTTACTACCAAACTCGGGTAAGCTGATATGAGCAATAAAAAGCAAAAAGATTGGATGTGGTCAGAGGAAAAGTTGCCTTTTAAAGTTTGTGTATGTTTATGTTAAGATATAAATTAACCACTCTTTGTCCAAAGAAAAGGTGTATTATCAGTAATTAAAGTTTTTATTTCCTACACTGGTCTTTACAATACTAGAAGTAGCAGCTGTGTGAAGGGGCTAGTGAAGAAAATAGAAAGACAGTTTTAGATACACTATTCATCAGGCTACTTGTAATTACAGCAAAAGTGGCCATTATAGTTACCAGACCACTGGAAGAAGTCAGACCATCTGTAAAGTTGGTTTTTAATCCATTAATATATCACAATACATCATAAGCATTAAAACCTTGCTAGATCTGCTAATAAAGCATGATATTCTTGTTGGGACACTACAACAATTTCAAACTTAAAACATTACCTTCCAAAAATTATAGAATTTAGGAATCATAAGCAACTCATATTTCACTATTTACTACTGAAANTACTACAAAATTATATTCTCTAATATTTTCACATGAAAAAAAAGTTTTTTAATTCACTTTAATTTATTTGAAGAATGAGTAGAAGGTTCATTTTCCCAAATAATTCATATGCATTATGACACATGATAGGCATTTTATATAAAGGAAAAACCTTGTCTGAAAATTTTTAAAAATACGAGACTAACCTGTGTTCTGTTCCTGCTGTTTGAAGAGCACAAAGTAGTAATACAATATAATTTCTTCCAAAATAACTTTTTAAGTGAGAACAAACACATGATAGACAAAAAAATGTAGCATATTTATCCTATCATACAATAAAATTAAAGATGCAAATTAAGAATGTTGAAATACACTCATTAATAATATTGGATTTATTTTATATACAAGCTACCTTTTTCTCATCCTGTTCTATATTTTCAGTCTGCTCCTCAGAAGGACATTGACATACTAAAAACTGAGATATCCTTCAAGAATCCTGACCTGATCAAAATGAAATTCAACTGGAAAGAGGAGGCTGCCAGAGACTTGCTGTTGAGTCTAAAAGAAAAAGTACCTAAAATGACAAATGCAATCTACAGGTATGTTAATAGGTATCATAAGGAACACATGGGACTGGAAATTAGTGCTGCCACCTTAAAGATGAAGAATATCATGCAGAATAATGCTGACAAAGCATACACATTTGCTGTAAAACAAATAGATAAAATAGATTCTCAGCTTCGCACAGCTGCCAATGAGGCCTCTGACAAGTATCAGGAGATGAAGGTCAAAGCTAACCATCTGTATCAAGAAGCAGCAGATCAGGCTGAACAGTTTGACTATCAAAGAATAAAGACAAAGCTTTTGGATGCTACAATTGACATAATAGAAGAGTATCACAAGAAGATAAAACACCTAATTGACTCAGCTGTTGAGTTTCTGAAGACCACAAAATTCCAGGTCCCCGGAGTGTCTGAAAAGTATACTGGTGAAGACATATATGTCCTGACTACAGAGATGGTAGCAAGAAAAATTGACTTATGCCTTTCAAAACTTCAGGAGTACTTTGATGCCTTGATTGCAGCTATCAATGAGCTGGAAGTCAGAGTTCCTGCTTCTGAAACAATTCTTAGAGGTCGTAATGTGCTTGATCAAATTAAAGAAATGCTGAAACATTTGCAGGAAAAAGTCAAACAGACATTTGCTACTGTCCAGGAAGCTGACTTTGCAGGAAGGCTTAAGCAACTGAAACAAGTAGTGCAAGAAGTATTTCAGAAGGTAGAAGAAACAGTTAGAAGCCTGCAATCCAAAAATTTTGAAGACATAAAAGTCCAAACACAACAGCTGTACAAAGTTGCATTGACTTCAGATTATGCACAGAAACTGAGATCCTTGGCAGCAGATGTTAAAAAATACATTTCTTTGTTGAAAGATTTTAGTGAGAAGACATTCCAGGACCTTTCAGAAAATCTGCGCCAGCTGCTCCTCTATTTAAAGGCATTGCGGGAGGAATATTTTGATCCAACTACACTTGGATGGTCAGTTAAATACTATGAGGTAGAAGACAAGGTACTAGGATGGCTGAAGAATGTAATAGATGCACTAGTGGATTGGCACAAGAAATCTGTTGGACATCTTGCTGACTCAGTTACATACCTGACAGACCAAGTAAGAGAACTGATGGAAAACTACAGCCAGGAATATTATGACCTTATAACTGATATTAAAGGAAAAGGAAAACAGAAGGTCATGGAACTCTCATCTGCTGCTCAGGAAAAAATCCAATATTGGTCTGCAGCTGCTAAGAGGAAAATGAATGAATATAACAAACAAGTTAAAGAAAAACTCCAGGAGATCTATGGGCAGCTTAGTCATTCCCAAGAAAAACTAATCAGTGAGGCCAAAAGGTTAATTGACCTAACTATAGAAAATTACTCTGCATTCCTGAAATATATTTCAGAGCTTCTTCGTAGGTTTGAACAAATAACAGCTGAGAGTGTAAAGCCATATATAGCTGTTCGTCAAGGAGAGCTCAGAATAGATGTGCCCAAGCCATTTGACTGGCAGTCCATTTCCCAAATGCCCCAAAAAAGCAGAGAGGCACTCAGAAAAAAAGTGGAACTAACACGCACACTGATTCAACAAGGTATTGAGCAGGGCTCCAGGAAATGGGAAGAAATGCAAAGATTCATTGATGAACAGCTTGCCACTGAGCAACTGAGTCTTCAGCAGATTATGGAAAATATACAGCAACGCATAAAGACCTGAATGGACAGAGAAGACAAGAAGTAACACATTTGTACCACAATGTATTTAAAAACAACAGCAATCAGCATGCTGAGCTTCAGGTAGATACTGGTTGAATATGAGTTTGTAAATGAAAACAGAATAATCTACACTGGGTTATTTGAATAAGCTAAATAAGCCAATAAATGAGTTCTTTATTACATTTTCGTGTCATTCATTACAGCTACTTTTACCTGGACCATGGAGCTTAATCCAACAATTGTCAAGGTCAATAGGAAGTCTTTGCTTTGATTTCACTGTATGTTGGATCACGCCAATAATGTGCAATACATACTGTAAATAGTCACAAAAACTATGGAATACATAGAAAAAGACAGGTTCTAAGATAAAGGTCACATTCATAAGGCAGTTGAAGAAAGACTTGGAAACACATTTATTTCCCAGCATAGAAACACCTTCAAAGATAAGTTTGGGAGAAAAAAGAAGAGGAAAAGAGCATTTACAGAATATGAAGAGAAAAAATAGTGAATTCTGGAAGTAACATCACAAAGTGAAGAAGAACATAGAAATATAAATCTATATAGAAATCTCATTTCTGGAAACTACACATAGTAATACCAATGTTCTGTTAACATAAATAAATTTATGCATGTATCAGTTTTCAGAAAACTATGCAAAGAATTTTAAATTAGTTTTCTCTCTACCACCTAATTTATGATTCAGAAATACAGGGTTATCTTACCTGTTTAACCAACATATTTCTGGTTTCACATCAAATTTTCAAAAAAGTCAAAAAGTTTTCCCCTCAATCTCATAGGCTGAAACCTAGACCTCATTTAAATGAATTCTCAATGTAAAATTGAATTTAAATAACAATGGAGAATTCACTCACAAAATAGGCAATTTTTAAATTTTTTTTTTTACTTGAAAGTGTATGGACTTGTTATGCTTATTTTCAGCTGTTTGAATACAAGATAGGTAGTCCCTGAGCTCAAGCTGAAATGAAGTTCCCTCTTTGAGAATAAACTCTTTGACAAACAACACTAGAAATGCTGTGTATATGTCTGTTTTGATACAATCAGTTTGCTCGGTAATATGGCTTTTACTTGTTCATTAATGGGAAAACAGAGAGTCTGGTTTCATCCCATGGTATGACTGGCTACATACATGAGGCAGTGGAGCCCTCGTTTACAAATGCTCAAGTTTATGGCATCAGGTACATATTTACATCACAGAGCAACACCACACAAAGCAGCTAGCTCAGGATCTGGAGACAGGAGATTCCAGTGCCCATATTGAGTTCATGAAACAATAAACCTCCCACCTTCACAGCTGGTCCACACCAATCTAGACAGATCTCAGAGCAAGTTGGGCTATATAACTTTGATATCTCTATTGCCAGATAATATTATTACCAAAGTAAGTCTGTCAATAATGATTTTTAGCACATGAGCTGTATTAACTCCACAATCAGAATCCAATGAGCACAATAGTAGACACATATCTATCTAGCTGTCAGCAGAATGGGCATCTCATAGAAAGTCAGGTGAATCTCTGTTCTGAAGAGCTTTCAGCCATCACAAATATAGCAATAATTCTCAGATAAAGAGAAGCAATAGTCCCCTGTGGACAAGTTTTCATTCTGAATAGAATTAAGCTGCATATGTTACCCTGCCTAGGGGAACCAGAGGTATAAAATCCCTCTGTACATGTCCTGCTGAGCATCCCAGTAAATAAAGATGTTGTCTGCAGAGCCCTTTCACCTTCACCCACAAGGAAACTGAAGGCTATGGGTCATCTGATCTTTATTTTATATCAGATTGCACAATTTATTTCCCTGAATTTCACAAATGTTTAAGCACAACCAGATTTCTCAGTCGCTGATTCTTTCTTCCTTTCTTCATGACAAATAGCCCTGTGAAACAAAGGACAATAGAAGAAATTACAAAAGCTATGTGAGAAGAGAGATTTAAAGTTTTGTTTTCTTTTGCTTTCCCCCCCTTGACTATTTCTGTCCATCATCCATAGTTCTTGGGAGGATGATAAATTCTAAAAAAGGGTTTACTTAGAAGGAATGGGTTAACTGCATAATAAATATGCCAAATAGCATAAATACTCCCTCCCTTTGGCAAGAGTGAAGCTTCCCAAGAGCAAACACAATAGTTTACGCACTAAACTGTGGTTAAGAGGTTGGAGATTTCCAAGTCCCATAGCAGCGTTGCCGCCAATTGGATTAAAGCTCTCAATCCCGTAATCGATGTGACAGCCATCTTGCAGTCATTGCACAGTTGGTTTGGGGAGGGCTTGGAAGCAGAACATTGCTCTCAGAAATGAGAACTTGCTGGAACTTAGCCATTGATAAATCCCCACATAGGAGAGGTCACTTTAAGTACGCCTTAAAAACTCTGGCAATGTTTTGAGATTGGAAGGGTTTGTGTATGATTGCAGGTGTACATAGGTACATCCCACAAGCACATACAACCAGATATCATTTTAATTTCCATGACTCTTCCTGTTGTTTGTTTGTTGGAGTTTTTTTTCTTTCGGGTTTTAGCCAATTTTAACCTTATTTTCCATGTAATATGTTACAGAAAAGTAGACATAACCACAATTATTCAAATTACGCTGCAGTTCACTCCACTTGTGAAACATATTCAATACAATAATTTGAATCACAGAATCACAGAATCACAGAATCACAGATATTAGGGGTTGGAAGGGACCTAGAAGATCATCTAGTCCAACCCCCCTGCCTGAGCAGGATCACCTACACCAAGTCACTCAGGAACAGATCCAGGCGGGTCTTAAGTGTCTCCAGAGATGGAGACTCCAAAACCCCCCTGGGCAGCCTGTTCCAGAGCTCTGGCACCCTCACTGNGTACTCGAGGTGGGGTCTCACCAGTGCAGAGTAGAGGGGGAGGAGAACCTCCCTTGACCTGCTGGCAACACTTCTCCTAATGCATCCCAGGATGCCATTGGCCTTCTTGGCCACGAGGGCACATTGTTGGCTCATGGTCATCCCCCTGTCCACCAGGACCCCCAGGTCTCTTTCTCCAGAGCTGCTCTCTAGTACATCAGCCCCCAGCCTGTACTATTTTGGCCTCTATTTCAGTCTAGTTTGTAAAATAAGAAATACTGTATTTCATAAAATTTAATTGTGTGGGAGATAACAGGGAATCAGCAACTATCTGGAGCTCAGTGACACTGTGGGGCTTTTTTGTTGTGGGTTGTTGGTTTTTTTTCTATAGTCTTCAGCATCTGAATTCTCACAAATGCCAGAGGGGCTTTTCTTTAAAATTTACAGGAAGTATCAGACATAGAGCAGAACTGATTGTAAAAATTTAATTACGTGAAACATTTTAACAAGAGAACAATATGCCCTGCTCTAATTAAGTGATTGTAGAAATAACATTGACAAGAAACGTGTGTGTTCCTAAATGAAAAACTTTTGCAGACGTAGGACAGAAAAAATGTTCCAGAATTTTAGATTATGCAACTAACTGGAGCTGCTCTTTTATTAAGTGGTTTTAAAATATATGTACATTTTGCTGCATATACAGAGATTCTAAATGCACATCCACATCCACTCACACTAGACATTGTATCACCTACCTCTGGCTCTAAGTGATGCTATTGATAACTTTTAGAACACCTGTCATTATGGCCTACTGATACCTTACAAAGTTATACTGAAACATTTAGTTGTTCAGTGAGTGACACCAAATTTTGTACTACTCTTTTGCTAGCAGATTTATTGCTCAGGTGGGAAATGGGAATTTATTAAAGGCCATACAGACATACAGAATCACTTGTATTCCATTCCTACACAGTCAAATCCTGGCCCAAATGGCAAAATATCTGTTGGCCTCAGCAGGAGTAGGCTTTGGCCAGTTAGGTGTATAACTTGAGAAGCACTTTGGGAGCCTGTAGGACAAAGACTATATTATTATCTATAAAAATCTACACAAAAATATCTTTGAAAAACCATGCAGACAGGAAAGTTAATCACTAACCAGTTCAAAACAGGCCAGAAAGAAGGTTGCCTGTGCAACACTAACCAGAGCCTCTTTATATGTTTTTATCCAGTTTTACCTAGTGTCACAGAGAAAGTCTGCCACAGGCAAGAATCCTGGCTTCTGGTCCCATGCTTTCAACATGGAAATATCCATATACCTCTCATCACCCTTTCCCTCATTTCATTACCCATCCAAGGCAGTAAAGGAAACTGAGACCTTGTGGAACAAAAGCATATGTTTGGAGGTTTGCAAGGCCTGACTGGGAAAAGTCTTGAGCTGTCCAACCTGAGTGGAAGGTTGACACTACTTTGAGCAGGAAGTTGCACTAGACACCTCCCAAGGTCCATTCCAACCTGAGTTACTCTGATTCTCTGTGACTAAATTGCAACTTACTTTATGTTGCCATACTTAACACTCTACTTATCCTTTGGTAAATAGTTTAGGAGCAATTGACTTCACCATCATTCTAATATATCCTTATAGAAAGACAGAAGTTTTATGGTATTCCTGTATGTAAATGCAGTATCGCTCTGATTGTAACCATGAAGCATTAGGGCCCAGTACCAAACTCAGTTGCAACCAGTGATCTGAATACCTTCTATCACTAGCCTACCACTGTTCTGGCAGCACTGAACATCTCACAAGTACATACCAGTGTATTTATGATAAAATCCTTATAACTAGCATTCAACAGTTCAGTTAAAGGACTGGTAGAGGTTATGAATGTTATTGACCTGCTATGATGAAGGCACATTTTGATAGTAGGAAATTTAAATAGTGTGGCCAAGGCAAACTAGATCACATCCATCCATCTTTTATCTCGAGTTCAAGCAATATGTTAACAAGTCATGGCTGAACTAAGTAGGTGTCAGGGAAAGTTTGCTGGGAAGTTTGAACTTCTATCTTTTGACTGACTGTAAGATATTACAGCAGCTCTCCCACCATGTTTCTATTCCAGCTGTCTTGTCTGCAGGAACTAGCTTCATTCTAACCAAATATAAACCACACAAAAACCCTAGCAAACTGCATGGTTCCCAGGGTATTACCTGCCAACTATCAGATTTTACTCTTTGATATAATACATAAATTCCTTTGACCTTTAATGCCCATGATACTGACTCGTATCAACCTGGATCATCTTCTGTAGAAATCTTCCAGAATTTTTCTTTATTATTTCTGGGTTCCAGACCCACCAGCATTTGTGGGTCCAGGGGATCTCAAACCTGCTTTAACCTATAGTATTGGAAATCTTTCACCTACTCTTGCACAAGAAGGAACACTTTACTCTTTCTCTTACCAATGAGAAGAATGTCTCTGTGCTGGGGAAGAGCCGAGGCCTGTCCTTTTCTTTATCGTCCTTAAAGGTTTGGGTTTTTTTCTGTTAGCTTGCCATATATTTGGATTGTGTTCAGAACCAGCCAGTCAGTCCTATAATAGTGGGTAAGTACCAACATGAGTATATGTCCAGGTTTCCTTAAAGAGGAAGGCAAAAGTGATACGTAGTGATATCTGGGGAATCTGAGACTTTGTCTGAAGCAAGAAGTGAACCAAATAGACATTAGAGAGACTGTACAGAATGAAAGTGTTCACTATGTCTACCTTAAAAATGGCATGTTTATATACATAGAGGAAGCCACTAGGCTGAGTAAAGATGGTCTTAATCAAAGAGATGCAGGGGGAAGAGTAACAAACCTGCAGCATTTGAGTGCTGCCTGCTTCTTGTAATTATTCTACGGAAATCATAATGAAAGAAACTGGCATTTCTGGGCTTCTGGGCAACCTGGTTATTCTTACAGAATCAATATTTTACTCTTTCTGTGTACATCTTTGGATAAGCAAATAGTTAGCCTACCCCTACACATTTCCTGTGTTAGCAGTACCTTTGCCACAGTTAAGAAATATTCTAGTATTGTTGCTGAGTAGAAGAAAAAAAGGTGAACATGTATGTACTCATTATTTTGCAGTAGTACCTTTTCTGATATTTACTATGATTACAGGACTTTATTTCTAAAAAGCTTGATAGTGATTTTTTTTCAGATCTGCTTTCTGTAGAAAGCACTCTATGGATGCTCTTGTATTCAACTCTACCACTGCTCTGAAAGCACTGATAATTACAGCCCTACTCGTAGGTTTCATGTATGGAACGTTCTTGTCCTGGAACCCCTAGAAATCACTCAATCTATTACTGTTTCGTCACCAGTTTCTTAAATGCCCCCACATGGCACTCACCAGTGACTCTGCTATTTGTTTCTTTTCCTTCTATAGCTTTTAAGATTCTGAAGTTTTAAATCAGTGCCTAGCCTGTGAGATAGTTAAGATCCAAAGCTGGTAAAAAGATGCTATTAGACCCCTATGTTAAGGCAATCGAATCAAGCTTCTGCTTGATCCCTATTTCCCAGGTACATGTTCACTCCCTCACACTTCACTCTCCTCTTGAGTCTGCATCACATAAAGCTGAAAAAAAGGAGTGGAGATGGTGGTACCACTGTCTCTGAACAGGTGTTCATTTATTTCAGGGTTACTGCCTTTGAATCTTCTCAGAGACATTAAAAACAGAAAGGTCTCACAGACACCTCCTACCTCTGTGTTGTATGACACTTCACACTGTTAGCAGGCTGTTTGTCTCTCCATAACGCTCTTTCTCAGTTGTTACTATATTTGTTTCTTTAATAAGCTTTTGTTTTTCTCTATGGTAATGACCGTCTTACAACAACTTACAAACAACATGGAAAGTTATGCAAAAGCATTTAATGATAAAACTGCAGAACAGAAACCCAGCCAAATTTGAAGCAACATACATCCTTCACACATAGCCCATATACACAAAGCTATGAAGTCTATTGCATTACAGCAATACAAACCCCACCTCATCTCACTCTCAGACACATCTGTCTATATGTGCACACATCCATGCAAACATACACACATGTACACTATACATTAATGTCAAGTTCAAAGCCTAAAGCTAATCCTTAGGTCATCCCCTTTATTTCAGCACATAAGCCAGCCAAGTCTCCCCAGTATGCCTGTTAGCAGTTAGCTGACATAACTCTTGCCCTTCAGGTCCCATTAATTCAGCATCTTCACCAATGGTGTTCCTCTATATTAATCATCTAAAGCTTAAATTTTTGTTTAAACACAAAATCAGAAATTATTTTGGTGTAATATTTTGTGATATGATATGGTTGATGTTATTCAACATTGGCTGATTCCTCCTCCAAAAGAATTGAACTGAAATTTTCCAGGCTTCTAGAAACAGACTTCTCTTTTTTAAAAGTTTGTTGATACTTTGCTAGATCAGTAACAACCTGGTGATTTCTTTGTGGCCATGTAATCTATGAGTCATCTAGACTTCTGTGTCTTCCCTCTTAAGGTTTCCAGTGAATGTCACATCTTTCTGCTGTTGACAAATCTTCTTCATATATATCCCGTGTCTGATTATCCTTGCAACATATTACACTTTATACAGAGAGGATCTAGTTTTAATCCACATTCTGGATTGGGGTTTAGTTCCTAGGCCAGTTTTGCATCCATTACATGATTTAGTCACCTCATTTTCTCATATATTAGTTTCCTAACAGTAAAAAGGGACTCTAATGATGCTGAAGAGCATGAAGTAGATAGACACACTGTAATGGCAACAAGAATCACAGAATCACAGAATCACAGAAATTAGGGGCTGGAAGGGACCTAGAAGATCATCTAGTCCAACCCCCCTGCCTGAGCAGGATCATCTAGACCAAGTCTCTCAGGAACAGATCCAGGAGGGTCTTAAGTGTCTCCAGAGATGGAGACTCCACAACTCCCCTGGGCAGCCTGTTCCAGAGCTCTGTCACCCTCACTGAGAAAAAGTTCTTTCTTGTGTTGACCCTAAACCTCTTGTGCTCCAGCTTGCACCCATTGCCTCTCGTCCTGTCATTGGACGAAATCAAGACATATGTATTAACTTCTCTCTCCTATCATCATGTTTATTGTTTTAGAAACTTGGAGTTTATTTCCTATGCTAAATCACTCAGAAACACTCTAGTCCTCCCCAAAACCATCATACATACCAGGCATCAAGCATATAACACTCTCATACAGATAAATGATCCGAGCAATGGACTCAACGGCTGCTAGCAGTTAATTTATATCGTGGTTTTGCCATAAACTTTTAACTTTGGAAATAATCTGCCACCCATTTCAGTTTTTGGCTGCCACATAATGCACCTTTGTGAAGTCACTTTTCTCTTTAATAGAGATGTTTCTTTTTATGGGTGAACATTTGTTTAAAAATAACAAATAGTTATCTCATTTACTGTTCACAAAAAGCATGCCACTTAACCGAATGTAACCAAGCCCCATTTCATCTGGTTTAATGTTTAGCAAGGCATGCAAACTAGTCGATGTTACAGGAAGAAGATGATTTATTTAATAAAAACCCTTTATTTTTCCCCATTAAAAACCCAAACAATTGCAACAAAAAAAAATGTTTAAAGTAAAAAAGCATAGCCTGCAAAGATTGATACCGAAAAGTCAGCACATACTGGAAAGTCTGATGCTAAGCTCAGCTGCCTCTTCACCTTGTCTCCACTTCTGCTCTGTGCCTGGTGCACAGCCAGTCTCCATTTCTGAAGTCAAGTACTCCCATAGTGATTACTGATATCCACCATAATGTAGTTAGCAGATAGCCCATTTATTCCACTGTGGATAAGGTTGCAACAGAACATTTTTAAGCACAACTTTTCCTTTGGGGAGGATAAAGTTTAGGATATATATGTATATAAATATGTTATCTGAAATGTATAATATATATCTTTACATGTTATATCTGCCTATCGTAGTCTCCTTGTGGACAAGAAACTGAACAGGAATCAGCAGTATGGTCTTTTGCCCGAGAAGGCTAAGTGCATACTGAGAGATTGTAGTTAGCACATCAGGGAAGAGAACCTTCTCTATGTGGCATTTTGAAGACTGAATCTGGGTTACTGTGTCTGGCTTGGGGGTCACCAGTGAAAGACAGCCATGGACATACCAGAGTTCAGCAGTAGCCAACAACCTAGTTAGTGGGCTGGAGCACACAGTGTGCAACCAAGAGAGAGACAGAGGGAATTGTTGAGTCTTAAGAGGAAGAGGCTGAGGGGAAATATTATCCCTGTCTTTCATGACCTGATACATGGTTATAGTGTCGAGGTCTTCCTGGAGTGAAAAGACAAAAATCAGGACATAAAACTCATACAACAGGAAAATAAAAAATAACCCTGTGAGTGATCAAATATGAACATCAATATCAGAGAGGTTGTGGAATGTTGTGCTCTGGAATGTTCCCAGTTCAGAGGAGCACAGTCATAAGCGACTACATCTGACTTCAAAGTTCAAAGTTAGTCCTACTTTGTGTAGGGTGTTAGATCAAAATATCTCCAGAGATACTTTCCACCCTCAATTATTCAATTTCATGGTACGACCTAAACCATATAAGCACCCCAAAAAAAGTTACAGGCTTTGAGTTCACATCTATATGACAGCAGAGATTCCTCAAATGAAAGCTTACTTATGGATGCCCCAGTCACAGGAAATTCTCCCAGCAGAATTCATGATCAACCATGCAACACAATTGTGTATTAAATCTGGCTTCAACACTTCTTGTGCTCCCAAAACTATTTAGTGTAATGTAAGTGGAGGAAGTTCACGCTTCCCACTCACACTGAAAGTTACAGAATTGCCCCAGATGACGTTTTGTGGTCTTAGACTCCCTGCTTTGCCACTGTTGTTTATCTTCAACATCTCTTTTTTTGGGAAAAGATAAACCAATAAATGTGATCTTTTCTTTTGATGTAATGCATTCCTCTTATTCATTAGATGCCTTTTTGAGATTAAGCTAAGAATGT
>VYZU01038106.1:0-24573 GCA_013401355.1 Ceyx cyanopectus
CAAAAGGACTTCCCTGATGGAGTTCTGTCACAGCCTTTGTTGTCTTTGCCTCCTGCAGCATGCACTGGGCATAGAATATGGATTGGGGGTTATCCTGGATACCAACACAGTCAAGAGGATGAAGGCTTTATGGCTATGTAGGAAACCTAAGGCTGCAGGGTATCCTTATTGCCAATCCTCAAGGAAAACCTTGGTTTAAGATATAGAACACGTATTTCTTTCTGCTCTAGCACTGCTTTTTATTCAACTTGCACTGAAATAACTAAATCCAAAGAGTGCTTTACAATAATGCACATAACTAACAGGGGTTTAAAAGCCTGGATTCCATTCTTCCTTATGGTGGGAAATGGGCAATTCACTTTGACAAAGCTCTGCAAACACCTCATTCCTCTCTTCTTCTTTTTTTTTCCCCCATAAAATACTGAAGAGTAGTAATATATTCCTTTTTCTAAAATATTTTGGGGTGCAGAGTGCTTTAGAGATACAACATGTTGCTGTTATTAGCAACTTTCTCTGAACCACTGACGTGGAATCAATTTTCTGTTATATAACCAGTGTCAGTTCTGTCTTGCTATTTGCTCTTTTGCTCCATTGCAGACCACCGGGGAACTTCTTTTGCTGTGACATTGTAATGGGAGGTGGAGACACCTCGAGGAGAAGGTTGAAACAGACAACAGCAATTACAGTCAATAACATCTGTGACTGGAAAGAATCCTGCCTCAGTTATGGGTTTGTTGTGATCTGTGCAGTCCATCTTCCCTGGCTACAGGTATTTAAAATAAGGCAGGAGGTGGCATTAACTGTTTCCCTTGTGGAGCTCTACAGCTTTCCATTATTTTTGTCTTTTCAGAGCCTCAGAGTAGGGCAGGGTGAGGGTTTTAAGGGGAAGGAAGCTAAGTTTGGAGTAGCTGTGCTCAGGGTTTTTCCTCGCTGCTGTGATGTTACAGCTGTGCCAAGGACAGTCGTGGGGCTGCCAGCACTTGTGCTGAAGAAGAAAATGAATTTAGGCTTAGAATTTATTTTTCAGCCTCTGCTGTGTGTGAAGGATTGTTTTTTATGGTTTTTATCTGTGTTTTCCTTTAGAAACTTCAGGAGGACTGCCCACCCTTCCAGTTTGTGTTGCTGTGTTTTAAATGCATGCTATGGAGCACGGCCACTCTTGGTAGGCTGCAGAAGGACAGAAAATCCTAACGTGTTTGGATGGGTAATTGTGTTCTTTATTTCCTAGAAACATCAGCCAGATTTACACCACTTTGTGTAAGAAGAGCTGCAAGAGAAGATGGATGTTGCTGGGGCCTGGGGACAGTTCTGTGCACGGGGTAAGGCTGAGGTTAGCCATGGAGCCCGTGTCCAGCCAGGCAGTGATTTGACAGCAGACATGGGCACACAGTAATGCAGTCTCTGAGAATCACAGAAGCCTGCTGAGTTATTGTGAGCTGGAGGAGCTTTTCTGTTTGTGGGCACATGGGTCTGCCTGCCTCACATTGTGCAGGCATAACTGAGACATAAAGGAGGCTGGCAAATTGCAGAGCAGTGATGGAAGGAGGGGCAGGGGCTGAAGAAGAAAAGTTAGGAGTTTGTAGACAAAGGGCTCAAGCCTAGTTGTGAATTCCTAGCAGGTAATTGGTCTTTAAATGAAAGCATTTGTCACGTAACATACTGATTTCAAGTGGGATTTGGGTAGATATCTGCAGAGGTTTCTGCACCCTGTTTGCAGTGTGATTACAGGAGATGCTAACAGTTTTACTTGCTATCAATGTGTGTGTTTCTTCTTGTAGGTAAACTGTATAGGGCAGACAGTATAGATGACATGGAAGTGAGACAGATGACACTATGGGATACAGGCATGTGATGTCCCCACAGATGGTGGCTGATGGTAAATAAGGCATGGAACTTGCTGCTGTCTGGTAGCACCTCACCACACTGAGCATCACTGCTGGGTTATCCAGGGCCTTGCACTTTGCTGCACCCAGCTGATGGTCTGTAACTCCTGGCCCTCAGACCCACTCCTGCCTTGGCAATGCCCCCCACTCAGCACCTCCATCATGAGCAGTGCCTTCCTTGGACCCTGTGTCATCTCCTGTCACCACACTGGGACCTGTGTCATGGTGTAGCTGCTTGGCTGTACCCAGCAGTGGCTGTGATCAGACTGCAGGTCCACGCTGTGCCTGTCACTGAGCAGAGGTGTTCCACAGTGTACAGCCAGCAGCTCCTCTCTGTCAGTCTGTGCCCTTCAGGACTCTGTTAGGGATTGTAAGAGGTTCTACATGGCAGGTTGACAGGCAGACCCCCTTTGTTTCCCCCAGTATCCTACCACAGCTCTACCCGATGCACAGGGTTGTAGTATTTTGAGATGGGTGTCTCATTTCAAGTTAAAAAAACCCCAACCAAACAACAACAAAACCACAAACAATAAACAACCCACTTTCAGAAGCTTCTTCTTGAGCCCTCATCCATTCCTGTGCTGGAGCCTTGTGAGTTAATTGCTCACAAGTGGGTGATAGATGCGTGCAGAAGCGAGCTACACGCTTGGCCATTCCTGTAAATCATTGCACTCTTCATCAGTTTCATTCTGGGCTTTTCCTTAAAAGCCCTCTCCCAAACTGGACACAAGACAATGGACACCAGCAGGCACAGCTCCCAGCGACTAGGATACTGTCACATATCCAAAAGCCTGGTGGGAGGAGCAGACATCAGGTCCGAATTCATCCTGGCAGGAAGATTTGGCTGAGAGGGAAGGAAAAGAAGGTCAGAGGCAGCTCCAAGGAAACAGCTCTGGTTTAAAATGTTTTGGTGGAGTTTTCACACTAGAAATATAAAGCACAGGAATACAGTCACTTGGCAGAGGAGCCACATTTGGGAACAGTTGTATACATCCAGTTTTCTGTCCAGGAGACATGATACACCCCTGGCCACCTCAGAAAAATTGGGGTTCCTCTTGTAAATGTGACTTTTCTCCCAAACAGCTTACAGAATGTGGAGATGGGTTTTTATCAACACTGATAAAAGATGTTCTCCTTCCAGACCATTGCTCTCTGCTGTAGCCACACAGCCTTTGCAGGGCACACTAGCTTTATCTAAGCAGTGTATTGGTGTCAGTCCAGCTGGGAACAATACCGGGATGTTCACCTCGCATTGTTTCCCTTCTCCTCTGCCTGTCTTTGACTTTTCCTGTTGTAACCCAGTAAGATAATCATGCTCATCTTTTTCCAAAGGGTTAGTCTTCCCCCTGTTGATGTGACAAGCTCCTTATTTGAGACAGTTCTCACCTGCCACTTGAGCTTTGTCACTTCAGGATGTTTTCCCTTCTGGTGCAGGCTGGCTTGGGGGTTTGGACTGGTGTCTGCACCTGCATGGTCTGCCAGGGCAGGGTGCTGGCAGATGCTGCTGGTGAGGTAGGAGATTGGATACCAGTATATCTTGTTTGCTTTCTTCTTTTGGGACATGCCTTGACCAAAGGACTGAGCAGTTGGTGTCACAGAGGAATATGTGCTGTGGATGGATTTTAAAATTTTTTTTATGAGAAAGCAGGATCAGTTTACATTTGTGTTTTTCTGTTTTATGTGTAAAACTGGGAGGAGCTTTGTCATTACATCCCAGTGGCAGTTCCATTTCTCTGGCTCAGACAGAAGTGTTTCCCAGCAGACTGGCAAGACAAAAGCACACATACAGTCCCTTGCAAAGGTCAGTCCTGACCAGACCCTGAAACAGCTGAAGTACAGATTGTCAGCCTTTCACACTGCCAACCCCCGTGGCATGTTTGTTTGTTAAAACAGGTTCTTTTGTCAGCACACCAAACAGTTTTGATGTTCTTGACTGCCTGTGCTGGGCAGCATGTTGTCAGTGCACCAGCTGACTCTGCAACCTCTTCCCCCTGTCCTGCAGGTTTGGCTGCCTGATATGGGGGAGTGTAAACTGGGATCCAAGTGCTGTGTGCCAAATTGCAGGCTGTAGGGTGCCTGTGCCTGTCTGTGGACCTGGCTGGTCCTGACCCCAGTTTGCTGACTTGACTTTCTGTCTTGGCTTCAGCCCTGGCTTATCCCCACTGGGCTCCTGCTTAAGCGTGGTTGCTGCCACCAGACCTACTCTGCTCTTGCTCGGGCGGTGAGACGAGAGGCCTCGGGGCACCGCGCTGATTTCACGCTACGACAAATAAGAAAAGATGCGGCATTAGCTTTGCCTGCCTTGGTTTCCAACTTCCCGGAGAGGAACGGAATCATCGGGTCTTCTGGCAAGAGCTCGGCGTGCTGGGGAAGCAGCCGGCAGGAGGAGCTCTCTGGACATCTCGCCGGAGCGGCTTCCGACAACCACAGCGCGTTTCAAGGGCATCACTTCAGATCTCCGTGCTTGGGACTTCCTTGCAGACAAACCAGCTGCAGCAGAGGACAGAGGTAGCTTCGTAGTACTGCAGCTGAGCAGCTCTGCTGATTTCTCTTTATTTTTTAAGAGTTCTCGGGTTCCTTCCCCCAACTCTGTGCCCTTCTCTGTTGTTTTGGAAACTTAAGGTGTTCATGAAGATTCTCTTTGGTCCTTGGAAAGGGCCAAGTGGTTTATCTTCCAAGAAAGCTAGTGTCAGATTTTATGGACAATATCCTAACCACAAAGAGTTCCAAAACAATGCTTGATGTTGCATATAAAGATGTCCTCCTGGATTCCTAATGACCTGTTAAGATTCCTCATGACCTGTTAAGGGGACCTGTTAAGCAAAGAGCTCGAGTCTATCTTATGAATATTTGCCTGACAAAGCTACTCAAATCGTTCTGCCTCCTGGAATACAGTTCATCTTCCATGAGAAGCAGGTACAGAGGACAGTTGACACTCTTTCTGCTCTCACTACCCTGCAAAGTATCACCCTGCTTCTTCAGGCCAGTCCTGCAGCCCTACATTTTGTGGGCCCCTTTGCTGTGCCTCTGCACAGCTTCAAAAAATAGATATATTCCTCTTTTTAACGTGATGAATTCTTTACTCGTATAAGTCTGGCCCTCAGTTATCTAAATATGAACGAGGTGCCTTCTGGTCCTCAGTGTTGCTGTAATAATTATTTTGATTCTGAATGTGCCAGAAACTATTCTAATGCATATCAGTGTAAATTAAGTCAATAGAGATTCTTCAAATTTATCCTGGTGTTCAAGAGAATGGAATTCATGCACTTCAATTTACAGCTTATTAAGTGATCAGAATTAATGAACTCACAACAACCTTTTTTGTGCTTGTTTACACGTTTTCTTCCTATTCATTCCTAATGTAGATGATTTAGAAAAAGCAGAGAGTTGAAAAGGCAGTGTGTGGGTCCAGTGTGTCCCATGGAGCAGAGCATTGTGCTCCAGGCTTTCATCATATTTACAAAGCTGCTCCACAGAAATGGCACCTTCTGGCTTGGTTGATGCACAGAAACCCAGCTTGGCTTTTTCAGAACCCTCTCTACATTCTGCAAACTAGAAACATATTTGTACTGAGGATCAGGGAAGGTGTTCTTCAGAGTCACTGGAGCTTAATAGATGCAAAACTAATCCTCCTTTTTATGTAGAGAGTGTTTTTTCAGTGTAGCACCATATTTCAGTCTGGAGGTTGGGGATAATGCAAATCATCAGATCCACCTTTCCTTTTATTCTGAGATTTGGAAGTCACTTGGGATGTCAGCAGGGAAACTTCACTTCAACCCTCTTTCCCAAGACCAGCTGCAGGTTAGCCTGCTGTGGGTTGCTCAATTCAAGGTTGGAATGACTAAAGGTTCCCTTTTATCTTTCTAACGTTTAAGGTCAAACTCCTGAGGCTGCATGCTCATCTGGACATCCTTCCAGTCTTCATGGAACAGGACAACTTTTACATGCTCCATGCAATCAGCTGCACAAAATGTGAGACTTCCTATTATTACTGGGAGAGGAAACACCACTCGTTAGTGAAAATACGAGGCAATCAAAAAGGGGAAAAGAGGGGACCAGCAAAAATTCTGATACCACTGCATTTGTAAATGAAGCAGCTGAGTGATAGCACTTGCATACCAATACCTTTATCTCCTCTCTGTCTATCACTCTAGGAAAATTATCCTGTGAGCACGTTGAAAGATCTGTTGTCAGATAAACACAGCTTGCCTGGAGGCAACCTCTGCAGAACTAGAGGAGAATGAAGATCTGGTGAGAAGGAGAAATGATGGGGACACACAGCAACCGTGACGGGGGAGAACTGAGGGTACCCTGCTACAGCAGCAGCGTGGGTGTGCACAGAAACCCTGACAGGGACATTCAGAGGACCTGTTTACCCAGGGGAAGGTGGTAGATGGGGCATTAAAATGCTGTTGTGGGGAAGAGAACGTTGGGATCACAGCCTGCCTGGGGGCACGCACATGCCCCGGGCATCGCAGGGGGAGCGGGGAGGTTTGGAAAGGCGCTGTGTGAGGCGCTTGTGCAGAGGGGGAGTAAATCCGTGTAGGAGAGAGCAAAACCTGGACAGGAATGGCTGTGGATAGCGAGCAGCCCTGACGGAGTGAGAACTGGAGGACCGGGCAACCACCCGCATTGGGCTGCCGAGAGAGGGCGAGGGGCCGAGGCAGCCACGGGGGCTGGTTCTGGCTGATGTACGACTTGCTGAAAACCAGAGAAACGGGTTAGGAACTGAGGCAGGGCTGGACAGAGCTCCAAGCAGAGCCACAGCAGCAGCTGCCTGTGAACTTGGGCTCTGCAGAGCAACTGGAATCACCTGCCTGTCTGCTCCACTCTGCTGGTGCAGAGCTGGTGCCTCTGGGGCTCCTGGGCAGCCCCTGTGTCTGAAAATACTGTGCAGAGGCAGGTGGTCTCTGGAAGTCGATGTATGGAGAATTTCTAGTTCTCTTTGCCTCTTTTTGTTTGTGAACTTGCATAGCAATGTTTAAAGATGAGAGAGACCCGCAGAGGAAAGGGCAGTGAAGTGACACTGGACTCTCTGGGATTTGTAAAAACTAGGGATGGAGAGCCCCTGGCTCTTTTAACTACAACTGAGTTAAAATTCTGATTGAAAACCCCAACATGTCTTAATAGATATTTCAAGTACTGCTCTATTTTCTAAATTTGTTAGCTTTTTTCCTTCTTCCCTTCTCAGTGCTGAGTGTTCAAGCCCACAAACTTATCAACACTGCTGGTATTTCCAAGCACTGTTTCTTTAAGAAGTTCATAAAACTTGTCACAATATCCTAGTAAAGCTCTTTCTGCTGTGCTATCTAATCCAAAGTAGTTTGTATCAGATTTATGTTCTGGCAGCTCAGTGATAAACTTGGACTCTACCACATTACAAACACAAAAGATTACTTAAAGTTGTTGTTATTGAATTTGAAGGACTCTCTTGTTTCATGGAGTCCACACCCTCGTGCCAGGGCTGTGGTCTCAGGTGACTCAGCACCTTGCACATTTGCAAACTTAGGCAGCCTGGAGTTCAGACATTTCCACCAGGGACAATATTTTGGTACATTTAACTTGTTCTTTGTGTTAAAATTGTGCATGTGAAAAAGCTCAGTAGATGATGTAAAGCACTGGAGAATGCAGCCAGGTCTGATACTTTGACCAAAGGGTCCTGGAGATGTAAATGTTGTGGTTCTTCTCTCTCACCTAAGTCCCCTTAAACCTGATGTTTCAATTCATCAGGCTTCCCAAAACCCTGGATCTACCTTGTGAAGTTCCTAGAAAAAGGCAATTATAAAAATTACCAGCCTCTCAACTCCCCTGGCACAAGGCCTTGCAAACTCCAGCCTGAAAACATAAAAGACTAAAACTAGGATGTCAGTCACACCCTCAACACAAAGATTATAGGTGTATCCAGAGGAGGAATTAATCACAAAATCTCCCTGATCTGAAATCAAACAGAACTCTGGAAACAGCTGCAAAATGCCCAAGGCCAGAGACCTCTCATCCTGGGGCTGCTTCTTGTGTTACCCAGTATTCTGCAGCTTGTTCTACCCTGTTTGTGGAAAGAGGAGACATCACTGACATCCACTGTAGAAGCTGGAACAGGTTTGTTGTTGTTGTTGTTTGGTTGCTGTTGTGTGTTGTGGTTTTTTTCATTGTTGAAATGAATCTACATTTGGCTGAAGGAACAGTAGTTTTCCTTACTAGGACTCCAGGAGGAGAATATACTATCTCTGCATCTCCAAGGGAGAAGTTCACCTTATAGCATCAGGGGTACCCTTGAGGTTGCACCTAACAGAGGCTGCCATCATTAGCTGTACAATGGTCTGTACTGTCTGACTGCCCCTGGAGCAAAACATCAGTTGAATGGTTAATGAATTCATTTGAAATTACCCGTCTTGACAATGTTCTGTAGCACCCTGGGCTATATATTTCTGTACTCATGGCCATTGCTATTCTACATGTCCACTGTCTAACATCTCTAAAGCATTCTCAGAATCTGGGGGGGGTTCTTCTAATGTTCTACCCAACCTCATGACTCTCAGCTCAGTGGGACTCTGGTAGAGGGTCACTCTGCCTTGCTCTGTTGCAGGGACAGGCAGAGCACGTTGTGAACTTCTCAGCTGGCTCCTCCTCGCCAGCCCTGTGCTCTGTACTGTTGTGTTCTGCTGTGAGAATCCTTCAGTTCTTTCCTTTGGGTCTTTAGAGATAGCAGATGGAAATCCAGCTCAACTTTCAAAAACTCTGAATAATTTACTAAGAACAAAATTGTTGGGTCTGAGAGCTGGTTCCGTCTCTCTCTTTTTCTCCTTTTCTCTATGCAAACTGCCTTTCAGAGGCAAAGTTTCTAATTACAGGTCAGGGAGGCAGGTTTAATCACACAGCAGAGCCCTTGATGCAGCATTAGAGAGTGTTATTTATACACCTGAATTAATAGGGACGCAGCATTTCAGTCGAGAAGAATAAGGTGGTTTTCAGTTTCGTTCTTTTTATGTGAAACAAACCACATCAGATTCACCAGGCTTTTTGACCTAAATTATTTGGATTCTGAGTAACTAACAAGTAACTGCTATGCAGAGCTAGACCAAAAAGAAGCAAGAATAGACAGAGAAGTGCTCATGTAGCAGGGGCACAGCAGAAACAGAATGTATCAGAAAAAGCAGGAAGGGGATAGAAAGAAGCTGTGGGGAAAACTGAACAGGGTAAAAATACACACATGCAGCTGTCTGTGGCAAGAGACTTGCAGAGTGGTAGCAGCCACAGAAACTGAAGGGTGGTCTGCAGCCTGTTGGCACACACTCAGACTGCTCCAAATATTATTGTTCTTTTAAGGCCAAGAATAGTAGAGGTGGAGGTGAAACCTGAAGCGTGTGAGGAGTCCCTTATGCTCTGTGCTGCAGGGAATGGGATCCCTGCACCATCAGCACTTAGAGTCACCATCAGCTTTTACTGGAGCCATTGGTTCTGTAGCACTGAAAAGAAGTGGGGAGTCCTGGGCAGGATTGTCCTTGCAGTGTTGTGAGCTCCAATGGGACTTATTTGCAGCAGTACAGAAAATAATTTTCCCTGCTGTGTTGGATATAAAACTCAGAATCCCTCTGGGCTTTCTTCCATTTTTGTCTCTGTCTCTAACTTGTATCAGTTGGTTACGTGTTGGGCTTTTTGCTTGGAAAGGCTGCTAAAATTTCTAGGAGCTTGCTGGAGCTTTTCTCAGGGTTAAAAAATGAGACACCTGTACCTATGCTTGATTGTCTTAAGGAATACACTGGGCTGACTGAGATACTAATGCTCAGTCATCATTCAGGTTTGTGTATCTCCTGCTAGGTTGGTGTGTTGGACCCTGTGATGGGGAAGGGCTTGCAACACTAGGCTGTTCCTTCTGGCAGCAGTTCTGGATGTGGTTCATGGGTAGGACACCTCTGCCACAGAGTGCCCAGGTACCTGCAAAGCCATGAAGTTCATCGTGACCTGCCAAACCAACTTATCTTCCACATGAAAATCCCAAAGTGCCAGAGAGAGAGGGTTGTGATGTTTCAAAATAGCTAAAATGCAGGTTCTGTGGGTATGGAGCAAAGTGTAGCAGCCAGAATACTGGGTCTTATGCTCAGTATGTGAGACTTGGCATGGCCTTGAGCTCCTAGGAGCTATATGTTGCTGTGAGGTTTCTGTAGGTTTCTAGAAGCCATACTTAGCAATCTCTAAGCTAAGAGCCAGATGAATGCAATGCAGTCAGTACCTATATGATATATTGCTTAAGGAAATAAAGGTTATCTACTTATGTAAATTTACTTTCAATCCCAAGATCATTTTTTTGTTTGGCATACACAGACTGTGAACCTTGTTCTCATGGATGTCTGCAAATCATTACCACGGTGCTGGAGCAGGGAATAGAAACTGATTCACCAGGTGCAGAGCATCACAGTGCTCTGACCATTGGATCTGCCCAGCTGGGTCTCCAGCACCGTGTCAGGATCCAAAATTGGGAAGCTCAGTTGCAAAAAGAGGTCACAAGCCTGGGAGAGCAAGCCAAAGAGAAGTCTTCAGCAGAGAAGGGTGGAAACTGCTGCTCCCCGGGACACAGCTCTGCTTCCCAGTCTTTGTGGTGCCAACAGGAGGGTTTCTGTGGGAGGATGCAGAGCCTGTGAGCTCTCCCTCTGACATTCCTGTTATTACTGTCACACGCAGGTGGCTGATGCCCTCCTTGACAGAGGCAACCAAGGGACTGGTGTTACATGGTACTAGACAACTTGTCATGTGTGTGATAGTCAGGCTGCCTTTCCTGTGGGAGGAGAGTTAGAGAGCACTGTAGCTTTTTGGTATGTATGTGGTTTTCTCTTCCAAAAATAACTATCTGTTGGAGTGGGAGGATTTCAGAGCTGGGAGAGGATTAGCAGTGGTGACATGGATGGTCATATTTCAGGGCAAACACCTGTAAATCAGTCTAAGCCTGTAAGTAGCAACCTATTAAACTGAGTTCACCTCGGCAGCACTCGCCCCATGGCTGTTCAGGAAGGCTGGAGCCAGCTACCCAGTCCTCCCAGTACAGCTGCTGCTACAGGATCAGCCTTTCCCCTTCTTCTGTACCAGTGCAAATGGAGCAGCCATGGATGTTTACAGCTGACAACACCCATTAAAGAAGTGATGACATCTTTTTAATACATCTTCTGCATTTCTACTTCTATTTTCATCCTTTTTTTTTGACCCTTCAGGAAGCTCTGAAGTGTTTTTTCTTCTTGTTTTTCTTTTCAGTAGAGAAATTATTGTTCACCTTAAAGATGTCAGCTCGAGTCTTCCAGTGCTGCCCCTTCTGTTCAGGTGAAGAGCTGCTGCAGCAGTGTGCTGCCTGCTTCTCTAGAGGTGAAGCTTGCAGCTCTTCTAGCATCCCATGCCCTTGCCAGCCTGTGGGCACATGGTGAGAAATCAGGATATTAACCTGAATCCTCTGTTCCTGCCAGTAGCTTCTCCTCTTCCAAAAAGGACTCTGCCGTGTGGGATTTCGGAAGGAACTGCTGCAAACTCCCATTTCATGAACTCTGCATAACAAATCATTAGGAAAACATCTCCTATGGATGGGTGGTTTAACCACAGAGTATTAATGACTGCTCAGCTACTGTGTTCACAAGTGCTCTGTACCTGTGATCTGGCAGTGGAAATGCTGTAGGGTCATGGAGCTCAACTCCCAGAATTATTTCTGACACTACAGAGTTTTTGTGCCTGGGTTCCACTATTCCATCATCCAGAGCTCCTAGAAGAACAGTATCAACCTCATCAAGGCTCTGAAGACATGAAATCTTTGCCTAGTTTGTCCATGCAACTAAAACTGCACAGGGAAAGCTATTATCTATTCCTTCTATTATCTGTTACTGAATTTTTCTGTTAGCTGCACTCCCTTTTATAAAACTTGCATATATATATACACTTACTTTTATATAACTTAGAATTTACAGTGAATATTGTGTGAAAGAAGATCCAGTCATTTCAAATATTAGGTTTTAATAGTAGTTTATAAGTTTTCTTCCTCTTGAAGGAAGCTAGCAAAGTTTAATCATTCTTATTAGCTTGTCACCACTGGATTGGAGTGTAGGTTTATATAACATTTTCTTTGTTACAGGCATTGGTATCAGGTACATTAGAGAAGCTATCTGGTATAAGAAGATCTACAATGGTCTCTTGGTTTCTCACATGCAAGGGAATTTGCTTCTGTAGGTGAGGCAGAGTGAATACTCATCAGCAACTGAGGTTCCAGCTCTGACCTCAGCATGTGAGCTGGTCCCATAGGGTCTCATAATCCACTGATGTCAAGAAGACTCCAAGCCTGGCTCACCTGATCATGGCACTTCACTAAGGTATGGAGCTGTTTTCTTTTCTCAGATGTTCTCATGATCCTGCAGACATTGCAGGTAATCTGTTTCAGGATGGCTGCTGTCTTTGACCACTGCCAGGTAAACACAGGTGACTGATCTTGTCATCACTTCTTTGGGTCAGTTACATACACTGTTCTCCCAGTAAAAGAAAAAAAAAAAGACATTGAAACCAAAGTGTATCCAAAGAAATCAAAGTGAATGTCATCATGCTATTGTACAGATGCAGAAACTAAGATTTCAGCAAGGATTTATACAAGTGAGAGAAAAATAGGAGTCAAATCTTATATAAGGATGTACTTGTAAATATTATGTCCTGTGTTTTCACTGAGAAGTGGTCAGAGTTCCTTCTGGCTTTGGAGTTTGGGAATTACTGGGAATAATCATTGTGCCTCTGAGATGCAGCATTCATCATTTCAGGATTGTGCTGATAGTCACTTTCCTTCCTCAAACAGTTTCCTTCCAGGAACTAGGGGTGTTCATGTCTTTAAAACCTCTCATTAGCTGTAATATAAACAGTTTGGGGAGCAGGGAAGAATCAGCTGTACCAGAAAGAAGATCTAGTTCTACATGTACAGAACAATAAAGATCTGGCTGTGGCAAAACACTCTTCCCCAGTTATCTCAAGTGCTTTTGGGAAGGGCTGCACCTCTGTGGGAAGCATGGTTGGCCTGGGTGAGGTGCTGGCATACAGCTGTCAATAAAAACTGCAATCTGTGCCCATTGCCCCAGTAACAAACGATTCATTTTCCAGTAGGCATCAAGAGTTGCCAGTGTCATTGAAATGTTGCTGCTCTGAATAGTTGCTGTAAATTTCATCTGGGTAATATCCCCAATTGTGTTAGATATAATTACATTCAACGTTCTTTTTAATCATTTATTTGGAACATGTCCCAAGATTCAGCAGTTTTGGATTGGGACAGAAATTGAATTATTTATTATCAATTAGAGGTTGTCAGAGCCTTTGACACCACGTCGAGTTGGCATTGTTTGGTATCTGTATTAATGATCGTATAGATAAAAGCATGAAATTATTGGTTAGAAAGCTTTTATTCTAGGCTGAGAAAGCTAGTTTGCATACTTGGCTGGATGCTTCCCTACCCTCACTGTCATTATGTCTCTGTTTAATCAAGTCAGCCTTGCCTGTGGAATTGCTTGCCCATAAATTGATGAATTGAGTGTAGGAATAATTCCCCCTAGATGGAACCCAGTTGTGACTTCTCTTGCCATCCCAGCCCAGCACATTTAGACTCTTCTGCTTTGGCTGTGGGCTGCTATAGACACTGGAACAATCTTTGCCACATCTGTTCTTTCCTTAGGAGGGCAATTCATTGAGGGCTATTGGTGTTATGGTAATGCTGGATGCTGAGCTTTTGTTCCCCCAGGTGAGGGCTGGAGTTAACCTCACAGGTGTTCTGCTGCATCTTTCTCTCATCAGCATGGGAACTGGAAATAATTCTTCTTATTGTGTTTGGCACTTTGCAAGAAGCCTCATCTGAAGAGGAAGATCACATAACAGAAAACTGGAGAGGGGAATCTCAGCTGCATTTCTGCAGAAGGAAACTGCCAGGCCATCAGAGGAAAGGAGCATGGAGAAGATGCCACTGGTCTCCATGTGTGGCAAAGGAGTGGCTGAGGAGAAAGGAAGCTCCTGTGACATTATCTTATTCCCACATCTTCTGGATTTGGCCACTGCCAGGGTTAGTGTAGTCTGAGTTGGAGAAAGGGAAAAAAACCCTTCTGAGACTTACTTGCACTTTTTAAAATCAAATCTGTATGTGTCTGTGGCTGCACTCCCAGCTGCTGGAAGCAGTGTGCATTTGCCCAGTACGCAGACTGATCCTGCATGTTACAAGATATGATTTGAGCAAGGTTATAAGAAGTTACACCCTAGATCCAGGGAGAGATTAGGAACTTCTCATACTACAGACAAAATAATTCATATTACAACTCCCTCACCACTTCTACTCCCTATTGCAGTTGGTTTCCCTCACATCACTCTTGTGTGAATTCCAGTATCATTTATAGAAATTGCTGTAAATTTATCCGTGGGATTACTGATCTGTTAGGGTTTTTTTCTGCTTATCAAAAGCCAGGTTGTCCTGCTGTCACAAGGGAATTACCACACACACCACTTTTCCAATTATTTCATTGTCATAAAGGAGACTGGAACTAGAGAAAGACAGAAGTTCTCATTTTACTGAGAAAAGTGAAGATTTCAAACCCTTTTCCATTTGAGAATGAATCACATTTGAAGTCAAGCTTTCTTCCAAAATGAAACTCTTGGAACATTGTTTTATCAGAGCAATTCCTCTAATTTCAATGTCTTTAAATGGAACAATTTATTTTATACAGCTTTATGTAACTTCTTATATAAGATTATCTTTTTCTTTTTGCTTTGAAAAGCTTTTCACAATGAGTCTGATACACAAAACAGGCCTTTTTGACATTACTGAAATACTTCATGTATTTTGTTAAACAGAAAAATCACCATGTTTTTCAAAACATTTGGGTTTCAACATCTTTTTTTTTTCCTTTAGCATTCCTTTGCACACAAACACTCATTATCTGGACAAATATTTTCACACTACGTAACTCTCGTGCTTTTCAAATTGGCTCCTGGATGGTAGCAGCACCTCTCCCAGTGAGCTCACTGTCTATCCCACCTCCCAGGCTCAGCACTCACTTTCACAGAGAAAAGTATGCAACTGGAATTCTTGGAACAGACCTGTCCTGGAGCATGTGCTTTGTACCAAAGATGCTAGTTGGTGAGGAAAAACAAACAGACAACAAAACACAAGCCAGCCAAAGCCCAGCTTGTAACAACAAACCAACAACTTCGGGTATGTATCAACTTCTGTCTTCTGCAGTGGCCCCTTCATCCCTTCCAGTCCTTCTTCTTAGTGAAAAAACCCCAAAATAGTGGAAAGGGAGACTGTGGGCTGTGGAGCTGCAGTGCAAACAGCCTGCCAGAGGCTTTTCTTCCCCGGTCTGCAAGGGATGTTTCTGATTCCCAGCCTCCTTCGTCAGAAGCTGACAAGCAGTAGCAACTCTCAACTGAGGCAGACTTGGGAAATAACTAATTAAGCAGTGATTGCAGGATTGCTTCCTGAGCCGGCTCTCAGCCCACAAGGGTGAAGCTTCCCGAGGACAGAGCGAAGGCAGGAAGCAGGACCGCGCTGCCACAATAGGGGCATTATGGAGACATGCCCCCGAGGCTGCCTGGGACCTCGCTGAATGCATCCTGATACCATAGGGGAAAGGAGTACCTGCTAGTTCAAAACGAGCCTGAATGCAGGTTTTAATCCCTTCTGACAATTGGTGAGAGGAAATGGCCTTTCCTTTGACCTTATCGTTGTAAACAACAACTAGTCATCAGGTTTGTCCTGCTAAGGGAATAGTCAAGGTCTATGCAAGGATTTTACTACAAATTTTTTTTTTTTCTTCTCTGATTACAATGGTTTAATTCTCTAGACCTGAAATGCATTCTCACCCCATAATATGCTGGCTTCAGGTACATTCTTTGTTAATTATTGAGTCCCCACAGCTTGGCCTGGTTCAAATTAGCCTCTTCCAGCTGTGCGTAGACATCCTGTGGTCAGTTCCAGTGCTCAGCCCTGTGGTTGTTTCTCTGATGGGTGTTGTGAGATGCCTTTTCAATACACCGAAAGAACTGGGTGTGAGACAAGCTGACAAACTCTTCTAGCATGACAGAGAATCACTAAGAGCTATTCTCAAATGGCCAACAGGCAGGATGGACGACTTGCCACTGGGCACCCCATTAGGGTGGTGGTTTTAATGGGATAGAAGGTTGCATACACTTCTGGAATTGCAGCAGTGGGTGGATTTAACTCTGTGGGTTCGTGTGGCTTTCAGCACTGTGACAACACAGATGACAGAGGAAATGAGACAGTCGCTTTTGCTGCTCCTGGAGTTAAGAGTCAATTGTTTGTAACCATCAGGACAGAGGGACAATGCAGAAGAGGGCTGACCTGCTGTGGCTACAGTATTGCAGGGTGATGAAATCCATTTCCCCCCAGATCTATGCAGGGCTCTGCCTCTAACAGCCCCCCAGTACTGAGAAGCACGTTGCTGTGCCACCTGCAAGCATCCCCTTCCCAATTGCTGCTCCCCAGGTGCTAAGTGGTGTAACAGGGATCAGCTGTCACAGCCCTTCTGAAAGGGAATTGCCAGAGCTCTTAAGAGGACACTTCTGTGCTGGGGTATAGGAGGTTACTGGTGGCCTTGGATAAAAGGCTTTTTAATTCCAGGGGAGGTTAGGCACAGCACTCAGATGTCTGCTCCTTGATTCCTCCCCCCACTAAGTCAGATAGCAAGCCAGAGGAGATTTCTCCCTTGTTCTGCCCAGCCTGGCTGATCACTGCAAGTCGAGGGATGGGCTGCAGAAGTCAGTGTGCCTGGGCTCACTGGAAGCCACAGCTTTTTCACTGGAGCAATGGAATGTTTTCCCTAGGTTAAGACAATTAATTGTATTTTTTCTTGTTATCCAAGTTGACTCAGCTTAATATCTGCTTCTTTAGCTTGTAGATATTCTTACTATGTGCTTTGACAAGAGAAATGTGGTGTCTTTTCAGTAGGCTGAAGTTTGCTGTGTATAGATCTGTATTGCTAGTAAAAAACCTGTAAGGGTCTGCAAATGAGAAAAGGTTAAAAGCCACTTTTCCTGATTTTATAGGAATGCCTGAGCAGGCTGTGGCAGGCTAAGGGGAGACTGGTGGATTTCTCTCAAAAGGATGGCTGTTTGTCACAACTATGTGCTTACCCGTGGTAAGTTTGTGCTTTGTGATACATGTGATCAAAGGGAAAAGCCTGGACACTGGAGGGAGCAACCTCTGAACACCACACAGTGAGTGGATGGTCAAGGTCAGGGTCTGTAGTGGAGAAGGAAAGAGGGTTGGATCTGCTGTGTGCCTTGTCTCTGGCACCCCTGTGTGCTGTGGCTGTGAGCAGAGTGTACCCAGGGGATGGTTTATGGCTGCAGGTGGAGGAGGGTGTTATAATAAATGTTTGCAGTCTGTCCTGTACACAGGAGTTGTTTTGCTTGCTCCTGAACGGAATGAATTGGGATCTTTTTGCTTCTAGCTTTGTTCAGAAAACAACTACACGAGACTGTGGCCTACATGTGCCAGGGGGACTGAGCCATGAGTAAGTGGGCAGGATCTGGAGCAGCTCTGACGTGATATGCCTAAAGGATTTCCTTCCCTCCTGCCCTGGCTGTTGACCCCTGTGGCAAGGTCACGTCACTAGGCTGCTTGGAGATCTGGTCAGTGGGTATGGTGTGTGCTCTACACCCTGCAGGACACCAGTGGGTCAGGGAGGGCAGTGCCACCATCCCAGCTCCCTGTGTGTGCCATCTGCATCATCTGTGTGCTGCCTGTGTCAGGGTTGTGTTGTCAGAAGGCTGAAAGATAGTAAAGACTCCCCTTTCAGTTGGGATTAACACAGTATTTGCTGAAAGAAACACTCTCTTACCACCTCAGCCCTTCCCCTCTGAGATGTACTTGTTTATATAGTTGCAGTTGGTAGCTCTCTGCCTTCTGGTGGTATTACCTGTGCTAAGGAGAACCATAAAAGGCTCAGGCACTGATTGATGCAGTAGTGGGAGAACTTTAACAGTCATAAAATGCTGCTCCTTCCTCACTTTATGGAGCACCTGTCACATTTTCCCACCCCAAGGTTCTCTTTAAGATTTTCTGAATTATTTCCTCCACTTTACAGAGCTGTAACAAGGAATGGGTGGCAGGATGGCTGTGCCAGCTTTACCTGAGTCAGAGGGGCCACAGAGAGGCTGAAAGGTGCCTGTCAGCAGGCTACTAATTGCGTGTGTCCATCAGCAGGTTGTCCTTCTACGAAAGAATGTTATCTGGAGATGAATCCATAGACAGCACAGAAGGGTGTTGTTGAGAGAGGCAGACCAGGGCACTCTGCAGAGCTGCTGCTGTGGGGATGGTGTCTCCTCTGCAGGTGCAGGAGGGAAGGGAGAGCTCCAGCTCTGGGAGAATGGCTTTGCCTGCAGCCATTGCCTTGGAAAGGAACTGGCTTTGGGGTTGCTTGTGTTGTGTCCTGCAATGCTCTGCCAGTGCCTGGTTAGAGTTCTGTGCTGATTTGTGTGGTCAGTGAATGCTGCTTTTCCTGCCTGTTTCATCCCAGTTGTGTTACACTATGATACTTCAAAAGCAGCTTGTAAAGAAGAGCTTCAGAGCTGGGTGAGTGCTGTCAGGAGCTGGCTTTGGCCATCTTCATACCTGAGTTTTTTGGTTGACTGTCACCCTCTCGTTTTGCTGCTCTGCACAACCCAAGCTCTGGAAGAGTCTAAATATTCTTGTACAGTTCAAATGTTCCCTGTGACCTGTCTTGGAAGCTTCTGACTGAGGCCAGGGGAAAGGGCAGTTACTTAAAGATATTCACATGTGGTTAGACTTTTTTTTTCTGATCTACTGAGAAAATCACAATGACTTCCAGATTGTTTCTTTGACTCAAAGAAAGCGTCACCAGAGCTGACAAGCTCTCATTCTCAACATAGTATCTCTGGTAATTAGGATGTATATTGCCATCAGCACCCTGAGACCCCAGGAGAACATGAGCTGAGGATTTTGCTTGTCTGCCCTTACTGAATGCATGTGAGAGTCTCATGAATATTTTTGAGGCAGGTCAAATACTTGCCATGGCAAATCTATAGAGGCCTTAATGAAAGCAATCCTTTGAGCAGGAGTGAAAGTGGATTTCTCCTTCCTTACAAGAAGGCTCAAGGAGTGCTGGAATAATTTTGAAGCAGAATGGAATGGCTGTGGAGTGAGTTTTCACTCTGAAGTTGGGGAGGGGAGGTTCCTGATCCTCATTCAGCTTCAGGCTGTCACTTAGCACATGTCTGGGGGCAGTGGTAGAGCCAGACAGGACTGTGGGATGGCAGCGATACACTCGATATGGAAATTGAGATGCTTCCCAAGAGCAGGTTTGCTGATTATATGGCAGCTAACAATTGGGTGTCGGGGAGACTTGGGGTACAGCAGAATCCCCTTCTTCAGTAATTGTAATCTTTATTAGTTAGCCTCAAAGGCTAGGGCTGGGTGTGAAGTGCAATCCAGACAGGGTGACACTGGAAGCTGGTAAGAGCTTGAGTGCCCAAATGTCTGCTCCAGTATTAGCCCCTGATTGAGATACAGGATTACTGAAGAGCCAAGAGGTTTATCCCTGAACTCAGTAGCAGTTGTGGGAATAGAAACAGGTACTGGCAGAAGAACTTGCTGTCTGCCTGAAGAGCCTGGAATGTCTGGCCATGGGGAAAGGCTGAGAAGCCTGCACTTAGCCATTTGTGTCTTTGGGTGTTGAAAGTGGACGGGATTTTTCCTATGCTGTCAAGTCAGTGCTACATCTGTGATTAGGACCAAGTTTCATTCCATTTACTTGAGCTCACACTGCTGTTCCCTGACTCATGTTGCTGGAGCTGCCTTCCATGTTTTGGTCACATCCCGAGCTAACTGTGAGCAAAAGACTGGTGGGATCCCAAACTGCTCTGTTCCCAACTGGAGTTCCTTTCTCCCAGGCATGTCGAGGGTGATGAATCCCCTTCCTGCACTCTTGGTGCCCAGGGGCTGGAGCTGAGCGAGTCTGTTGCAGGAGGGCAAGCCTGTGTTTGGGTAGAGGTGTGGAGGAGGTAGGTGTCCTGCCTGCTCTTTGGGCTGTGTACATCCAAGTAGACTTTGTTCCTTTGAAAAATCCTCTCTGCTCTGGCCTCAGTGCAGCAAAGCTTACCCCCAACCTCTCCTGTTGGTTTGCTTGGAGCCAGGGAGGACCTCTTCTGTAAACTCCTGCACAGAGGAAGGCCTGTTGCTGTGAACTCTTGCATGGTAATTAGAGGAAACAACTTTGGGCTCCCACCACTGGTTACACAACAGGGCTGGATTCGGCCCCTGCTCGTCACCATGTAGCCCAGCACTGGGAAGCTGGTCCTGAACCCCCTCCCTTCACCTCCATCCCCTCTCCAGGGAGCCTCCTTGCAGATTGCAGGAGTCTGTCCCACAGTCGGCCCCCAGGTAAATCCTGTCTGAGACCTCCCGAGGGAAGCTGCAGCCTCCCAGCAGAAACGGGCCAAGTTTCCAAGGCAACTCTCCTCTAACCCTGTTTTGAACGCTGCCTGGTTCCCATAGCAAGTTGCCCGTTGGTCTGGTCAGCAGCTGCTGCAGGGAGCTCGCCACCTCCAGAGAGCTTGGCCCTCCCATTCCCGGGCTCTCTGTGCCCACAATGAGCAGTGGGGTGGGGGGCACGGGTGGCATGTGCTGCTGGCCCCCCGGACAGGGTGTCCCCACGCCCGGCCTGGCGCTGCAGCCATCCTGGCAGTGACTTCCCAGCAAGCCAGGGGGTGGCTGTGCCTCCTACCTTCCCAGGGAGCAGGGGGTGGCAGGGCTCTGGGAGGGGTGTGGAGGGGAGGCTGGAGTGCAGATGGGGCTGCTCTTCGGGGGTTTTGTTTTTCTTTTTTTTTTTTTGGTGAGTGGGAAGGTGACAAGTGAAGAAAAAGGACACGGTGTTTTATTTAATTAGAAAAACCAAACTCCCTAAAACTAGCCTCCAAAGGGCCTCCGTTGTCATCAGCTGCACAAAGAGCTGTGACAAATGAAAGGAACTGAGCAGAGAAAAGGCTGCTTTCTCTTTGTGTCTCTTTCCCAGCTTCTGTTTGCTTTGCTGTCTCCCTTGCTCCCATTGATCAGGCATGTGGAAACATTCCTCCTCCTGCGCTCCCATTGTGGCCGCCCGGTTGCCAGGCTGCCGTTGGCTTGAATAACTTCACTAAGCCAGGCCTCTCCAAAACCATGCCATCCGGCGTGCTGGCTGCCGAGCCAGACGCTGCCCTCCCATCCTCCTCCTCGCCCTCCCCCTCCCCAGCAGCACAGGGGCGCAGTGAAAAAATGTGCCAAAGAACAAGGGAGGTACCGCGGAGCCCCAGCTGGCCCGACGTGGGGGAGAGGCATGAGCTCGCCCTAAGAAAATAGGGGCAGTGAGGAAGGGACAATGGGCAGCCCGGGTTGCCGCCTTAAAAAGAAGGTGGGTGGTGGTGGTGAGGGCTGCTAAGCTGAAAGTTGCTGAGCAGAGAGGGGACAAAAAGGCACCGTTTGAGGGGACACGGGCGGGTAAAGCGCAGTGAGGTAAACCCCAGCCTGGTTCCCCGTGGAGGGGAGAGGCAGCGAGGACAAAACAGGAGGCAGCAGGCAGCCTGATGAGAGCGAATCCCGGCCAGCTCTTGCTGGCTGTGCCACAGACACGGCCCGGCAGCAAACAGGGCACCTTGGGCCAAGCTTGCTACTGCTGCTGGGCTTGTGCAGCACCCCTTGTTTTGGTGGTGTTGCACCAGCTGCTGCCGGAGGTGAGGCTGGTGCAGGTGAGAGCTCTGGTGCAGAGCATGGCTGCAGTCCTGAGGAAAGTGCAGGGGCAGGCTGGGGGTTGGACCCCAAGATTTGCCCCTGGGATTAACTGGGGGTAGCTCTGGTGCTGAAGACACTGGACTTGAGCATCAGCCAGTGGCCCAGGGACCTAAAGGGCTTGTGCTGTTGCTGCAGAGGGGCTGTCACCCAACCAACCTCCCCACAGCTCCACTGCCTACAGCCATTATTATGCTGGGTACGAATCTGGCCTATTGTTCTTAGTGCTATTTTTCACTGGTGAAATAGCAGTAAGCAATCTGTGCTTTCAGATGTGCTTATTGACTCGGTAGGGCCAGGGCTGGATCCTCAGCTGGTGTAAAGCAGCCCTGGCCCATCAGCTCACAGTGTCACCCATGACCCCCATTTAGTCTTCGCCCCGCTGGCAGCTGGGACCCAGTGCTCTGGATCAGAGGAGCTCTATGACCACGGGCTGAGGCTGTGGCCAGGCAGGGGATCCCCTCCCAGTGCCGGGTGGCCCCCAGGTCCATCTGCAGGGGTGGCCTCTGCATCCTGGGAGGTGGAGAGAGATGTCCTAGGGCAGCTGGAGGCTGAGCAAGGCTGGGTTTGCTCTGCAGAGTGGTCCTGGGTTTGTACTCGTTTGAAGGGCAGGGACTGCTGAACTCAGGTGATTAACATAACAATCCTGGGGCTCTGCCTTCATCCTGCGGCTAAAGCCTGGTTTGCTCAATCCAATTTCAGCCTCTGCCCTTTCTTTAGCAGGCTAATTACACCGGCAGGACAGTGGAAATGACCTTCTTAAAGCCACAATGCCCCTCACCTACTTACCTGTCAAAACAGGAGAGGAGCACTGACACAACTCAGAGGTGGGTACAATGGCCAAACGTACTGAAGCAGCAGAGCAGCCCCCCTGACGTTCCCCGTGGTAACTTGTGTGTTTATCAGCAGGGACGTGCATGTGTAAAGATCTTTCCAAGCAAGGCCCACTGGCTCACGGAGCCACAGAAGCTGTGGGCTTGTGCAAATGTCACAGTAAGTGTGCAATATAAAACCACTAACTGTGCAAAGGATCCCCATCTCACAGGGAAACCTGCGAGGGCAGTGGGCTGGAAAGCTGCTGCAGCACTGCCCTCTCATTAGTCACCCTGGCCTCATTCTGTCTCTGTAGCACCTGGCTCCTGTGCAGCTCCATCCTCCTCCTGCACGAACTTGGATGTGGCCTTTGGGCCCGGAGAGGCTGGGAATGCACCGATGTGCAGTCCTGCAGCACCCACAACCCGGGCATGGGGGGCTGCAGCTGAGGAAGGGAAGCAAGCTGCAAGCTGTGCCACTGCCAGGCAAGCCGCAGGATACCCTTGGGCTATGCGCAAGGTGCTGATGTGGCCATCGACAGAGCACGGGATGGCTGCTCCCAAAGTCCTTGCAAGGGCTTGATCGCTGGAGCAGAAACAGGTGATTTCCAGAGAGGCAAATGTTCGTGTAGCAGAGTTCTGACCAGCTTCCTAACGACCCGTGCTGTAGGTGGTCTTCACATTATCATTCTGGAAACTATGTCAGCAGCCATGTATCTTTCTGTTACCCTTCATGAAAATATCAGGCAGAAGCTTTTGCTTTCTGTTCAGTAGCTTGGCACAGGGCTCATCTGGGTGGTCCTGTTGAAATTGGCAGCAGTACCTTGTTAGGGCTGAATTTTGGGCTCGCTTGTGAGATGTCAGTGCTTGCAAAGGAAGAGGCCATGTCCTGGTTACAGGAGGACCACAGACAAGTCTAATTGGTGGAGGAGCAGACACAGCTTAAACTTCTTCTGGAGCCAAAAGGATGTTTTTGCTATCCCTCCTGCTTGGAGAGGAGGAAATAGGGTGAGCATCTTGAGATTTAATGTAATAAAACAGGCGGGGAATAAAATTAACTGGCTAGCTGCTACAGATGTGTCAGTCACACTCTGCCCCACAGCCACTGCTGATTGCTGAGATACCTGGTCCGTCAGGCATTCCGAAGAGGTAGCAAAACAATTTTCAATTCATGGCAGTCTTAAAGAGACCTGCTGCACACAGCAAATTTGATGCTGTGATAACTGACACTGTTTGTGACGGACAAATCTGTGGCTTGTGTAGTGAAGCAGTTCAGAAGTGCCTGCTGTCGCATACCAAAAGGCTGTGGAAATGGTACTTGCTGGGAGGATCCCAAGCAAAGGCACCTACAGAAAACCTTAGGAAAGCTACAAGATATTTGAGCATAGTGGGAGGGTTGTGTTTTTCAAAGTGTTTTTCTTTCCAAAGGCACAAATGACATTTGGTCAGACGCTATTGGAAGATACAAAAGAGGAGATTGTGGAGAAACAAGGTGGTACCAGGAAAACCAATATTCCAGCACTGAAGCATAAAGATGAACTGAATGTATCTGAAAGAGGAGGAACAATTACAGGCAAGGCTGTGACTGGAAAACTGCTGGAGGAGGGAGAATGCACCCAGGGCAGTAAATCTCAGCTAAAGGCAGGGACCAACCTGGGAGGCATGACCTTGCCCATCCTTACCACGACAGCCTTTCCCTACACTGGGAATCTAGTTGCAGGAGGTGCCCTTCCACTGAATGCAGGATTGCAGGACAGGCTGCACTTGCTCAGCCCTCTGCAGAGGTGCAGCTTTCCCACGGGGCAGGGATTGCCTTTGGAAGTAGGCACAGTACCTCAGCTGTTACTGGTGATAATGAAGAGCAGCTTATTGCTTTAGGTGAGACAGACATCATTTCAAAATGCTCAAAATTCAATCATTTCAAAATCATTTCAAAATTTTGCATTTCAAATGATGTCTGTGGATTAATTAAAACTCAAAGATAGAAAAATCCAAGAAATCTGCCTGTGACCTGTGTGCTACTTGTTCTGTGGGTGTGCCTTGAGAAGGGACAAACTGAACCCAAGAAGCACTCATTAGAAAGGGGAAAAAA
>VYZU01038111.1:0-21816 GCA_013401355.1 Ceyx cyanopectus
CCTGAGCTGATGCAGCCAGGTAATACTATGGATGTAACCCAGTCTCCCCCATCTGGCATTGGAGGATGGAGAGCTGCTGTTCCCTGCCTCTCTGGAAGATCACCCTCACTTCTCCACTAAGTATCTCTAGGCTCTGTGTCGTTGAGGACTTACTGCAAATCGCCTGGTTTTCTGTTCGTTAGATGCACCACACAAGTTCCAAGCAGCAGAGGGCAGCAAGAAAACCTCGGCCAAACGCATTTGGGACTTACGAGATACTGACAAACTTCTTCGCATGCCCATGTTGTTTACATTATACTGCTGCTCCTTCTCTTACGGATTTTTCCAGAATAGCCTGAGAATATGCTCTAAACAAACATTTTTGCTGCAACAGCTTACAGAGGAAAGAATTGCCTGAACCCAGATGAGACTGGAAACGAGTTTTACTTCCTAAATTCTTACTGGTTGGTTTGTTTTTTCCTTCGAAAATGTCAGTTACAACACTCCAGGAGTTCTGTTCTTAGTAAGGATCACAGGTTGGTCCCTGTGCTTGTAACTGCTGAAACCCAGGCCCCCTTCTGGCTTTCTGCANAGAATATGCTCTAAACAAACATTTTTGCTGCAACAGCTTACAGAGGAAAGAATTGCCTGAACCCAGATGAGACTGGAAACGAGTTTTACTTCCTAAATTCTTACTGGTTGGTTTGTTTTTTCCTTCGAAAATGTCAGTTACAACACTCCAGGAGTTCTGTTCTTAGTAAGGATCACAGGTTGGTCCCTGTGCTTGTAACTGCTGAAACCCAGGCCCCCTTCTGGCTTTCTGCAGGCACAGAAGAAACATTCAGAAATTGGCCCGGATCGCCGGGGCTACCGGCACTTTGTCACCCATCTGCTGTTCGTCGACTCTTTAGCTCCCAGTACTCCAGAACACGCTATTAGCAGAAGCCGCGTTTCTTCTCTTCTAGTGCTATTTTTTCGCAGAGTAAAATGCACTAAAAATAGCAAATTGCCAGAGCTCGCTTGGTGCCGGCGGCCATGCCAGGACAGCCCGCAGCGCTCCGGGCCCGGCCTCGGGCAGGGGCTTCTCTCTCTCCCGGCGGCTTCTCGCAGGGCGGGACGGTAGCGCCGGCCGCGGCCCGGGTTACGTAACAACCGCCCGCGGAGCCGGCGTGAAGAGTGGAGTGAAGCGCTGCTCGATGTTGAGTTGCGTCGTTTGGGAGGAGGGGACGGGGGAGGGCGGTGGGAACGACGAGGTGACGACGCCCAGCAACTGCGGCGTCCCCTCCAGTCCCGTCCCGCGGCGAAAGGAGGGCGGGCGGTGCAGCTGTGAGCTCCGCAGCGCTCCGCCCGCCTTGGCTTCCTGACAGCCCGCCCGGCGCTCAGACCCGCCTCCTGCTGCTCGCCGCTGCCCCCGATTTCGCAGCCTCGGCTCCAGCCCCTTCGTCTCTGGGCTAGGCCGGGCGGCATTGAGACGTCAGTGAGGCACTGGGCGCTCGTTTCCCGTCCGGCAGCTGCGCCGTCGGGGCTCGTGACTCCAACCGGGTCCCACCGCGCAGGTTGGTGCCGCCGCGCAGGTTGGTGCCGCCGCGCAGTCTCGCTCGGGAACCGGTCGAGCCGGAGCCTCAGAGCGGGAGAGGAGGCAGCGCTCGACCTGGCCAAGGGAAAGAAATCCCCGCGCTGGGAGACACGCTGTGCGTGGCTGCAGCAAATTGCAGCGTGCTTCCGTAGGTAATACAGCGACACGGGTAAGAGCTTTTCTTTAGCTGCTTTCTAAAACCCGCATCTGTGACCGAGCACCATCCCGGGGCAGCGGCAGCTGCAGCTGCACCTTTTCCTTCCCAGGTGCCAAGCTCTTGCCAAAGTCACTCGGCGTTGCTGTCAAATGTCTTCAGCTCTCGGTCCCCCCTGCAGGGACTGCTGCAGTTGGCAGGCTTCTCGTTTCTCTTCCCCTGTCCCCTGCCTCTTTCTCCTTCAAATCTCTTAAATAGATCCTCACTTGGCTCTCATTCCCCTTAAGCAGGTCTAATGCTTCAGGAGACCTTGTCTCATTTTTTCTTCCTAAACAGAGGGGCTCCCCTCATGTTTATTTTCTTTATGACTCTGTATGTAAACATGTTACCCCAGTGTGTGGTCAGGCTTCGGTTTCTCATACGCTTGTTTCTGCCATCTCTTTTATTCCCCAGTCCTTCTTAGTTTGAGCTGTGTGAATTTAGATCTTTGTCCAGTAAATAATAATAAATTCCTAGAAAGAGTTCTGCTCAAAAAGGTAAAGCGACTCAAAACTGCAGGAATTAGGGATGTATGTGATGATTATTTATGAAAACGATAGTTTCAAGACACTGTTTTCTTTTGCAAGTTGACCAAAGCAGGATGCTCACCTTCTCCTTTGCCTCAAATCTAACCTTGGCTATCTTAATAAATCATTAGTGAAAAAAGATATTGCTGTGCTACTCTTACCAGCTCCTTGCTGCTGGTTTTGGATGTTTCCTTCAAGCTCTTGGCATGCTGCATGTCATGTGGGTTTTTTTTGAGGAGTTTAAAAAATGCAACACAACTTGACAAGCTGATTGTTTGCCTTCAGATGTTTTCCTTTTTCTAAAAGTGGCTGAAATCTGTGGGTTGTTGAAAGGCTGGTTGGCTTGGCACAGCCCCCGTGGTTGCCAAGTGTGTGAGCCAGTTGGATCTCAAGGAAATGTAACTCGCTGCAGTCAGTCCCGTGGTGACTTTTATTTGAACAAGAAGGAAACATCTTCTGGTGACTCATGGGGCATTGTTCCCTCCAAACTAACTGGTCAGGAAGTAGTGACAAAGCTGATGGGCTCTCTGTAAAAACAGTCTTCCCCTACACCCACTGCTGTTCTCACGTTCTTCTTGAATCTCCAGATCCAGAGTGGTCTTGAGTCCTCCAGACTGGACATTAGGGAAAATTTTTCCCTGGAAGAGTGGGCAGAGCCTGGCACAGGCTGCCCAGGGAGGGGGCTGAGTCACCATCCCTGGATGTGTTTAAGGGGCGTTTGGATGTGGTTTTGAGGGACATGATTTAGGGGTGAACTTTGTGGAGTAGGGTTAATTGTTGGACATGGTGATCCCAAGAGTCTCTTCCAACCTGAATGATTCTATGATTCCAAGTCCCAAGGAAGGCAGAATGAGCTCCCATTCAGGGTGCAGTACTGTTGTTCTTCCCTCTCCTTGTATTCCTTCTTCTGATAGTTCAGTTATTTCCTTCAGCCACATATTTCACTGCTTCTTTTGCTTTCCCATCCCCATCAAGACTTCTACTGTGCTTCTAAGTTTGTTCCCGGTGCATGTATCATCTGCGTGGCCTTTGTTCACTGACCTCATTTAAAAGTGTGTTCAGCTTTTTTTTTTTTAAGACACAACTCCTGTCTTTGTTCTGCCAGGCACACATTTGCACAAGTATATTAAGTACAGAAGGGCTGTGACTTTAGATCTCTTTCATTTTGATGAAATTGCCCAACAGTTTCAGGACTTACTGAATATCATCATATAAGCATGACTCCCAAAACCAAACTGAAGTGACAGTCACTCGCCCTGACTCAGAATCATGTAGTCTTTGATGCAACTGGTAGTGCAAATCCCACATCATTTGTAACAGTGGCAGGACCACTGGATTTTTGTTTTGAGTTCCTTTAGTCCTTGTTAACTGTAGGTGAGGTTTTGTGGTACAGCCATGACCTGCCCTGGCAGACTTGTTCTGACATATGGTGATGTCCTTGGAAAGGGCCCTTTTAGAACAGCATTGTGTCAGGGATGTGAAAGAATAAAGCCACACGGTAGCAGGAAAAATTCTGATGCTCCAGGGATGTCAAGAGAGGGTGTAACTGGCAAGAGACGTTTTACCTGGTACAGTTATATGAAGACAAAGGTATTTGGGCACCTGAGATCAACAGGGATAAATACCAAGTTACTAAATACCTTTTTGAATCTGGCTAAACAACAACAAAAAAAGCCAATATGCTGTCTTTGGAGTGTAGGCAGTAGAACAGTTTCATTCTTCAAGGAAAATTACTGTTAAGATTGTGCTTGCTTATGGTCTCCATTTTCTCAGGCTTCCTTTTATTGCAATTGTGTGAAATTAAAAACTGAAAAACATCTGTTCAGGGTCCTTTTTGACCTTGCAGGTCTTCTCTGCAAACACCTGTATGGTAGGATTTGTGCCTTTTAGTTAATACTGATTAAATAAGAACTTTGAAATGAAAGGAGTGGATTTAGATGAGAAATAAGGAAGAATTTCTTTCCCACAAGAGTGGTGGACACTGGAACAGGTTGCCCAGGCAGGTGGTGGAGGCTCCATCCCTGGAGACATTCAAGGGGGGGGCTTGANTTCCCCAGTCCTTCTTAGTTTGAGCTGTGTGAATTTAGATCTTTGTCCAGTAAATAATAATAAATTCCTAGAAAGAGTTCTGCTCAAAAAGGTAAAGCGACTCAAAACTGCAGGAATTAGGGATGTATGTGATGATTATTTATGAAAACGATAGTTTCAAGACACTGTTTTCTTTTGCAAGTTGACCAAAGCAGGATGCTCACCTTCTCCTTTGCCTCAAATCTAACCTTGGCTATCTTAATAAATCATTAGTGAAAAAAGATATTGCTGTGCTACTCTTACCAGCTCCTTGCTGCTGGTTTTGGATGTTTCCTTCAAGCTCTTGGCATGCTGCATGTCATGTGGGTTTTTTTTGAGGAGTTTAAAAAATGCAACACAACTTGACAAGCTGATTGTTTGCCTTCAGATGTTTTCCTTTTTCTAAAAGTGGCTGAAATCTGTGGGTTGTTGAAAGGCTGGTTGGCTTGGCACAGCCCCCGTGGTTGCCAAGTGTGTGAGCCAGTTGGATCTCAAGGAAATGTAACTCGCTGCAGTCAGTCCCGTGGTGACTTTTATTTGAACAAGAAGGAAACATCTTCTGGTGACTCATGGGGCATTGTTCCCTCCAAACTAACTGGTCAGGAAGTAGTGACAAAGCTGATGGGCTCTCTGTAAAAACAGTCTTCCCCTACACCCACTGCTGTTCTCACGTTCTTCTTGAATCTCCAGATCCAGAGTGGTCTTGAGTCCTCCAGACTGGACATTAGGGAAAATTTTTCCCTGGAAGAGTGGGCAGAGCCTGGCACAGGCTGCCCAGGGAGGGGGCTGAGTCACCATCCCTGGATGTGTTTAAGGGGCGTTTGGATGTGGTTTTGAGGGACATGATTTAGGGGTGAACTTTGTGGAGTAGGGTTAATTGTTGGACATGGTGATCCCAAGAGTCTCTTCCAACCTGAATGATTCTATGATTCCAAGTCCCAAGGAAGGCAGAATGAGCTCCCATTCAGGGTGCAGTACTGTTGTTCTTCCCTCTCCTTGTATTCCTTCTTCTGATAGTTCAGTTATTTCCTTCAGCCACATATTTCACTGCTTCTTTTGCTTTCCCATCCCCATCAAGACTTCTACTGTGCTTCTAAGTTTGTTCCCGGTGCATGTATCATCTGCGTGGCCTTTGTTCACTGACCTCATTTAAAAGTGTGTTCAGCTTTTTTTTTTTTAAGACACAACTCCTGTCTTTGTTCTGCCAGGCACACATTTGCACAAGTATATTAAGTACAGAAGGGCTGTGACTTTAGATCTCTTTCATTTTGATGAAATTGCCCAACAGTTTCAGGACTTACTGAATATCATCATATAAGCATGACTCCCAAAACCAAACTGAAGTGACAGTCACTCGCCCTGACTCAGAATCATGTAGTCTTTGATGCAACTGGTAGTGCAAATCCCACATCATTTGTAACAGTGGCAGGACCACTGGATTTTTGTTTTGAGTTCCTTTAGTCCTTGTTAACTGTAGGTGAGGTTTTGTGGTACAGCCATGACCTGCCCTGGCAGACTTGTTCTGACATATGGTGATGTCCTTGGAAAGGGCCCTTTTAGAACAGCATTGTGTCAGGGATGTGAAAGAATAAAGCCACACGGTAGCAGGAAAAATTCTGATGCTCCAGGGATGTCAAGAGAGGGTGTAACTGGCAAGAGACGTTTTACCTGGTACAGTTATATGAAGACAAAGGTATTTGGGCACCTGAGATCAACAGGGATAAATACCAAGTTACTAAATACCTTTTTGAATCTGGCTAAACAACAACAAAAAAAGCCAATATGCTGTCTTTGGAGTGTAGGCAGTAGAACAGTTTCATTCTTCAAGGAAAATTCCTGTTAAGATTGTGCTTGCTTATGGTCTCCATTTTCTCAGGCTTCCTTTTATTGCAATTGTGTGAAATTAAAAACTGAAAAACATCTGTTCAGGGTCCTTTTTGACCTTGCAGGTCTTCTCTGCAAACACCTGTATGGTAGGATTTGTGCCTTTTAGTTAATACTGATTAAATAAGAACTTTGAAATGAAAGGAGTGGATTTAGATGAGAAATAAGGAAGAATTTCTTTCCCACAAGAGTGGTGGACACTGGAACAGGTTGCCCAGGCAGGTGGTGGAGGCTCCATCCCTGGAGACATTCAAGGGGGGGGCTTGAGGAGGCTCTGAGCACCCTGCTCTAGTTGCAGATGTCCCTGCTCTCAGCAAGGGGGTTGGACTAGACGAGCTCTAGAGGTCCCTTCCAACCCAGACATTTCTATGATGTTTAAGTGTTTAAAAATCAGTGTTTAAACTTCAAAAATCAACCTAATATTCATTAGTGTTATGCCTCAAAGCTCCACATCCTTGAATCCTGGTAAAATTTTGGTCTGAAATGTCATTCCATTGCCTGTAGCTGATATTGGCATATGCATTTAGGAAGACAGAAATGTCTTCTCTGAGTAGCTGCAGCATGGCAGTTTGTNGGCTATCTTAATAAATCATTAGTGAAAAAAGATATTGCTGTGCTACTCTTACCAGCTCCTTGCTGCTGGTTTTGGATGTTTCCTTCAAGCTCTTGGCATGCTGCATGTCATGTGGGTTTTTTTTGAGGAGTTTAAAAAATGCAACACAACTTGACAAGCTGATTGTTTGCCTTCAGATGTTTTCCTTTTTCTAAAAGTGGCTGAAATCTGTGGGTTGTTGAAAGGCTGGTTGGCTTGGCACAGCCCCCGTGGTTGCCAAGTGTGTGAGCCAGTTGGATCTCAAGGAAATGTAACTCGCTGCAGTCAGTCCCGTGGTGACTTTTATTTGAACAAGAAGGAAACATCTTCTGGTGACTCATGGGGCATTGTTCCCTCCAAACTAACTGGTCAGGAAGTAGTGACAAAGCTGATGGGCTCTCTGTAAAAACAGTCTTCCCCTACACCCACTGCTGTTCTCACGTTCTTCTTGAATCTCCAGATCCAGAGTGGTCTTGAGTCCTCCAGACTGGACATTAGGGAAAATTTTTCCCTGGAAGAGTGGGCAGAGCCTGGCACAGGCTGCCCAGGGAGGGGGCTGAGTCACCATCCCTGGATGTGTTTAAGGGGCGTTTGGATGTGGTTTTGAGGGACATGATTTAGGGGTGAACTTTGTGGAGTAGGGTTAATTGTTGGACATGGTGATCCCAAGAGTCTCTTCCAACCTGAATGATTCTATGATTCCAAGTCCCAAGGAAGGCAGAATGAGCTCCCATTCAGGGTGCAGTACTGTTGTTCTTCCCTCTCCTTGTATTCCTTCTTCTGATAGTTCAGTTATTTCCTTCAGCCACATATTTCACTGCTTCTTTTGCTTTCCCATCCCCATCAAGACTTCTACTGTGCTTCTAAGTTTGTTCCCGGTGCATGTATCATCTGCGTGGCCTTTGTTCACTGACCTCATTTAAAAGTGTGTTCAGCTTTTTTTTTTTTAAGACACAACTCCTGTCTTTGTTCTGCCAGGCACACATTTGCACAAGTATATTAAGTACAGAAGGGCTGTGACTTTAGATCTCTTTCATTTTGATGAAATTGCCCAACAGTTTCAGGACTTACTGAATATCATCATATAAGCATGACTCCCAAAACCAAACTGAAGTGACAGTCACTCGCCCTGACTCAGAATCATGTAGTCTTTGATGCAACTGGTAGTGCAAATCCCACATCATTTGTAACAGTGGCAGGACCACTGGATTTTTGTTTTGAGTTCCTTTAGTCCTTGTTAACTGTAGGTGAGGTTTTGTGGTACAGCCATGACCTGCCCTGGCAGACTTGTTCTGACATATGGTGATGTCCTTGGAAAGGGCCCTTTTAGAACAGCATTGTGTCAGGGATGTGAAAGAATAAAGCCACACGGTAGCAGGAAAAATTCTGATGCTCCAGGGATGTCAAGAGAGGGTGTAACTGGCAAGAGACGTTTTACCTGGTACAGTTATATGAAGACAAAGGTATTTGGGCACCTGAGATCAACAGGGATAAATACCAAGTTACTAAATACCTTTTTGAATCTGGCTAAACAACAACAAAAAAAGCCAATATGCTGTCTTTGGAGTGTAGGCAGTAGAACAGTTTCATTCTTCAAGGAAAATTCCTGTTAAGATTGTGCTTGCTTATGGTCTCCATTTTCTCAGGCTTCCTTTTATTGCAATTGTGTGAAATTAAAAACTGAAAAACATCTGTTCAGGGTCCTTTTTGACCTTGCAGGTCTTCTCTGCAAACACCTGTATGGTAGGATTTGTGCCTTTTAGTTAATACTGATTAAATAAGAACTTTGAAATGAAAGGAGTGGATTTAGATGAGAAATAAGGAAGAATTTCTTTCCCACAAGAGTGGTGGACACTGGAACAGGTTGCCCAGGCAGGTGGTGGAGGCTCCATCCCTGGAGACATTCAAGGGGGGGGCTTGAGGAGGCTCTGAGCACCCTGCTCTAGTTGCAGATGTCCCTGCTCTCAGCAAGGGGGTTGGACTAGACGAGCTCTAGAGGTCCCTTCCAACCCAGACATTTCTATGATGTTTAAGTGTTTAAAAATCAGTGTTTAAACTTCAAAAATCAACCTAATATTCATTAGTGTTATGCCTCAAAGCTCCACATCCTTGAATCCTGGTAAAATTTTGGTCTGAAATGTCATTCCATTGCCTGTAGCTGATATTGGCATATGCATTTAGGAAGACAGAAATGTCTTCTCTGAGTAGCTGCAGCATGGCAGTTTGTTCTTCTGCTTGAAAATTTATTTTCCCTGTTTGTTGTCTGGTGGTTAAGCAGGCTAACAGGTAGACATTGCTGTGGGATTCACAGCTTCAGGGAGTCAAACTATCATGAACTGTTGCTTATTCATTATGTGTCCCTGTATTGCTAATAAATGGAATCACAGGGCAGAATTTCCAGCATTATCCTAAGAAGTGACTCACTAAATAGTGGCCCCTGGAGTATTTAATTTCAGCTCTTTGAAGTGGCTTCACCTTGGTGAGATAAAGATGGTAGATCTGACAGGGAGGGACATTCTCATTGACACCACATGGGAGGCTGATAAGCAATCTTTGATTTCTCTGTGCACACAGCTTAATTGTATTCAAAGGAAAAATGCTCTCCTTGTGAAGGTGATGTAGACTCATTTGTTTCCTTTTGGCAGAACTGACTTTTCATTTCTCTTGGTTCAAGCATCTTTTCTGTATTAAACTTAAGCAGAAGACATGGGCTTGCTGTGAAGTCCTTCATATCAAGGGATTTCAAGGGAATTTCTGCTTTGACTGTAAAAGGCTGAGGATTGTCAGTCTCAGCCTTGGGATCTCATCGAACAGAAGCATGAAGTAAGAAACTGAAGGAGATAGGAAAGAACAGGGAGAAGCATAAGGCTGTAATTTACTTGGAATTCAGATGTCAAGCTGTGGCTTGCTTGTTTTGTTCTTGATTCGTGTTTGTTTAGTGATATTAAAAGGTGAAATAACTGTTGTTGCAGTTGGGCTATGCTACAGCAATCCATGGGAGCTGATTATGAATGGGAAGTCCATGAGGGATGACTTGTGCTGGGGGGACTTTTCTACTTAGGAGATACAGTACCTGTCACCAGGGAACCCTACAGGGATTCCCCAGAGTTGGAGCATGTTGTTAAGGGCATTGACCAAATGCCTCTGAAGCATTGTCATTATCTGATTATCTCCATGGACCTCCTGTGGACCTGCTCCAGCAGGTCTGTGTCTTTCTTTCACTGTTAGATGGACAGGCAGGGTCATATGAGGAAATAATGCCTTAAAGATTCTGTGAAGAGTAAAGAAAAGAAACCCATCTTTGGAGTTGTCAGTTCTTCTCCAGGCTGTGCATTTCCTTTTAACTTAGGTGACCAGTTTTTCCTCATGCAAACATCTCTTTGCATGAGCACTCCTGAGTTTCCGTGGGAATGTGGTGATGTTACATGAATGGCAGATGACAGGTTGACAAATGCAGGTGATGTTTCTTATGTAAGTCAGCAGAATTGCTCTAGAGGTGCAGCAGGTTAAGCACAGGCTTTGTGTGCAGTATGTAGCTAATAAGCCTAGCTCAGTAAACACCAGAGAAGCACTCGAGTTAATTTAGATCTCTAGATAAAGAAAGCACCCAAGGAAAAAATTTCTTGTTACCTTGTCTTGAAGTGCACAGGAGCCAGAGTAGAAATCTTAGCTCTCTGACAACGTTGCTTTTGGCTTCACTGGGATTTTCCCTTGTATCCTCAGATTATAGACCTACCAACTCCATTTTGCTGCTGGGTGTGGGTTCCCAACCTACAGAAAAGGTAGCCAAGCTGCTTGCTTGTCCAGCTCTTGTGGGTTGTGAGAATATATAATGATGGAGCAGGGCTGCTGCTGTCATCCTGGTCTGCAGAGTGAAGTAGCATTTGCTGTCTGATGAAAAAGCTGAAGGTGTTCTTTGAGAATTTGTAAGTAATTACATGTGTTCCTAATACTTCCCATGTTAAAGTTTGTTTGGGTTTTTTTGTCTTTCAGTCCTTTCTTTCTTTTTCAAAGCCCTGCTAGTGTTGTGATGAGTCAGTGCTGAGGAATGTACCTGGATGTTAACAAGATGCTTTAGTGCTCCACATGTAGTTGTTTACTACAGCACACCCTGCCCATGTTGTCTGTCACTGTGGTACTTGTGAAGTGCTTTCAGGTTACTGCTACTGGCAGGTTACACCTTAGTTTGGGGATTTGTGCACACATATTGTTTTTCAGTTAAGCAACTATTCCAACAGCTCACCCACATTTTGGTTCTTTTAGTCTTGCTCAAATCAGATCTTTTTCTTTTTTTCAGGATTTGTTTTTGTGGGTGGTTTGGGTTTGTTTTGTTGTTTAGGGGTTTTGGTTGGTTGGTTGTTTTGGGGTTTTTTTTTTGTTATGTTTTTGTTATGGGTTTTTTTGGTGTTATGGGTTTTTTTTAATGCTAACTTCTAAAGTCAAAATGCTGCTTTTTCTTGTTGAATGAGCCAGAGCATAATGACTACCTCAGCCTGATCTTTCAGATGCTCAGCTTGCAGGTGGGACACCTGAATCATTGTGCTGTCCCTAATGATGAGGTTCTGAGTAATGAGTCATTATTTACACAGGGTGAAATTGTACCAGAAAGAGACCCGAGATCTTGGCTCCTGTCTGTGCTGCTCCTGCCAGCACCTCCAAGCCCAGTACTTGGGACGGCCTGAATGCTTGATGTGGGTGTCCTTTATTTGAGAGAATTCTTTATTTGAGAAAGCCTTTTCACAGCAATTCCAAAAGAGATTCTTTGGGGAGTGGCAATGGGATGGATGGTTCATTTACACCAGTGCAGTTCTAATTCACCATTAAAATATAGCCAGAAATACAGTCTTTGCCAGAAGATGGAGATTTTGATTCCTGTGTGTCCCTAAACTGTGTTTGTTCCTGAGGGAGCAGCTTCCACCTCTGGTCAGCTATGATACCCAGCTCTGTAATGCTGGGTAGACTTTTCCTGCTTTTTCAGGTTTGTCCTCCCATGTAATCCTTTCCAAATCCATGTCATGACTATCTCTATCTTCATTGGTGACTGTAGTCATTTAATAGATCATATATTATATATGATATTCAATATATTCTATATCATTATTCCATGGGATGCACTGGCTTTGCAGAAATACATTTCTTTTGCAGTGCCTACAGATGTCAGGTAATCCAAGATCATCCAACTGGTTTTATTACAGATGTAGTTGAATCCATATCTGAACATGGAGGTGTCAGGCTAAAGAAGGAGCCAGTCAAATGCTTTGAACTACCAGGACAGAAATGATCATTGGCCTGAAGAGTGGGAAAACCACTGCTCCATTCCCTGCTGAAACTGAAAATAGTGTTCTTTGTATGGGGAAGGAGGGAAGGCAGGTGAGGTGTTGTGGGAACATTTGGAATATTTGTCTGAAATGGCAGTTTCCTTTTTAAAACATGGAAACATCTAAGATCAGATTTGTCCTCATGATGCTCAAGTGGTAACCTAGGATTTGTATATTTCAAGTGATACCAATTTACTGAAGGTTTTCTGGGGAATGCTGCTTTTCTGGTAGCTCAATATAGTACAAATTATGATGCACAGCAGCTGAAGAATTAGATTATTGGCCACAGGGACTGGCTTTGGATGTACACTATCTTGGGTGCAAGTGGGATCTGGTTTGCTCCTGGAGTATATAAACCAGATCTACACCATCAGGATGATGCACATGGCAGCGTGTGTGGCTTTCATTGAATGTCTTACATCAGATGGGATCATAATTAACTGTGGGACTGCTTTATATTTTCTATATATTTTCTATTAATTTTATATTATTTCTATTTTCCTATTTTATTTCTATATATTTTTTAATATTAACTGCTTTATATTTTCGATAGCTTTGGGGAATCAGGAGTGAAGAATTCATCATGTGCTCCATTATGAGAGACACCCAAATTGTGCACAGTGGCATTGCACTAAGCTCCTTCTGTATATGGTTATAAACGAGAGCAGAATCTAGATTAGTGTGTCAGGCTGTGGAGGGAATCAGCTGCTGGAGAGCTGCAAGTAAAAAAGAAATGGAAGATAAAGCAAAAAAAAACAAAACAACAAAAATTAGACTTTAGAGGTAGAAATCAGGATTTCCCAAAATCTCTTCTCTGACATGTCTGCACTTATTGCTGCTTTTCACACTGTATGTTCTGGACTAATTCCCATTCAGCAAACATCTCTCTGTCAGGCACAATAATTTCAAGCATTAATCCTGACAGGAATTAACCAGCTTGTTAGTTGATGACCTGAACTAGATAGTTTCTGGGGATTATAGCTATTTAAATCGGACCTACCTTTGCGACAGTGTCAGCATGCCATGCTGCTTTTCTTTTCTTTTTTTTTTCCCCTTAAGCTGATAAATCTTTAGATTTTTCACTCCTGCCACACAGTAGGAGGCAGAGAGGAAATCCTGTGGTGCCTCTGCCATGAGTAAGGAGGAAGCTGCTGGTTTCTGCTGGTGCCAAACTTGCTGGTGCTGCCAGCCCTGCTGAACCTCTGTCCTCACGCCCAGCAGAGCCCAGGCTGGATTGCACTGGCTGTGCTGGAAACCCAGCAGGGAATGTTGATGAAATTCTCAGAGGCGTTTGCCTGCCCTTTTTTTTTCCAGAATTCTCAGGATTTTGGTAAGGGTTTGGCAAGGTTTGTTACTTATTTCATGATGAAGTGAGATGTTCATGACCATGCTGCATGTATCTTTTGGCTCGTAGTAACTTTTGAACTCATTTTATGCTTTCCATTAAATTTGCCAGAGAGAGGGAAGCATCAAAGGTACTAAATTCCTTGAAATGTCAAGGATTTGAATTATAGTGAAAAGCAGATAGAAATTAGTGGCCTACTGGGGGAGAGCAATGACTGAGGGCTCTGGCAGCACCTGGCTGGTGACATGCCCAGAGACCAGACCCCTTGCACTCTTGTCTCCAGAAAATGCCCACTCCTCACCTCCTACTTGGTGCCAATGAGGGGAGGAGGGTGGGAGGATCTGAGGACAATGGCCTTGTGTGACAAAATAAGGCCAAATAAACTGTTTTGTGAGCAGCAGGCCAGGGTGGGGAACTCCTTTGTGTAAGGCAGGAAAAAAGTGAAAATATCCCTCCCATGGTGCTCACCACATCACAGAGATAAAGTGGCAGCCAGTAAAGTTAATAGTGAGAGTGTCTGTTGGAAGGGTTACTGGCACTCAAGACATGGTATCAGCTTTTGCAGCCCCAAAATGGTCACCAAATTGGCACCCAACTTTTAGCACGGTATCTTGTCTATGAATTCAAAGGGGAAAATTCCAGTGATGTGAAATGCCTTTAAAATAGAAAAAGCATTTGTGGTATTTTTAAAAGATGACTTTGGAGACTACTGAGGAAAGCTTACTGTTTATTTTTGATCAAAGTTAAGTTTCTGCCGTGATGCGTACTACTTTGTGTAGAAGAGTTGGGTTCTAAGAATCTGTATCTTTATATCTCTTCCTTTTTTCAAGTGTTTGAGAACCTTTAGTACTATGACACGTGTCAGGAGACAAATGTGCCAGCATGTGTGCAAATTCTCAGCTGATATCAACCACTGTTGCTTTAAATGTATCTCTGTGTTAACTCCCTGGCAGCTGGCAGCCCCAGAGGTCTGTCCCATAATTATTTAGGTTGGGATTTTTGAAGTTGCTGACAAGTGGGCACTGAGTTCCCATTTGGTTCTAAATAGAGCTGAGCTGCCTGCTTTTTTCATGTATTTGGGGGGGGAAGCAAGCTTTGGTTTCTTACAGTATTCCATCTCTAAAAGGTAATTAAATGGGGATGATGTTAGAGTGAGAAGAATAAGCATCAGCTTTACTCTCACTGCTCAGCATGGTAATTATCTGTGATCACAGCTTTAAATAACTCTCTGGTCCTCCTCACTAGAGGTGGACTGCTGATAAACGCAGCTTACTGCTGGGTCCTGCTGCCACTTCACTCTTCAGTTCAGTTTTGATTCATCTCAGGAAGAGGAAGTTCAAATCCCCTTTAGGTTTATAAACTATAGCACTTGAGTCCTCAAGTCAGGCTAAAAAAACAGCTAAAAAGGCGGTGCCTCGATCTCAGGGACATCATCCATGCCTGTTGTGAAATCGCAGGCTATCAGAATGGGAGATGTGGGGATGCAGGGCTCTTTACAGCAGCCTCCTGCTCTGAAAGCAGAGATGCAATCTTGCTCTTTAACCCACAGCCCCTGCGAGCACAGTGGGAGGCTGACGAAGAGCTGGAAACTGCAAGAGTTGAGGCAAAAATGAGTCACGAGAAAGCAGCTTTTTCTGGTCAATTCCAGAAATGTACTCAGCCTCTCCAAATGAACATCTAGTCCCCATTTTGCAGCGGTCTGTTTTGTTTCTGAGCTTGAAAATGAGGTTGCTTGCAGTTCCAAGTGTATTTTGTTTGGGACACAGGCAGGCTTTTGTTGCCTGTGGGTTTGTCTGAACACAGGCAGTGCCATTTTGCCATGGAAAGCCTGGCATTGCCAGCTCAATGCAAATCCTGTTTTCATTTATGTCCAGAGTGTGGCCGTTTAGGGCTAGCTTTACTTACCCTGCTGCATGTTTATTCAACATTTCAAGTATTTACCCCTTGCACTGGTCACTTTTTTCTTTCTTTTAGAAACAGATCTTTCTGTTCCATGCAAATTTAAATCTGCTGTTTTTCCATAATTATGTGTTTTGATCCCATGAAAGAAATCTTTTAATCAACAACTTCAGTATTTAAAATTAGTATTAGCCCTACTTGCTACTACTTAATTCCAATGAGTCTTACTTTTGCCATATCAATATCTCATTAGCATGATCCTAGTGCTAATCTTTTGAAAGATACATCTGAGAAATCTTTTTTTGGGGGGGGGAGTTACAGTTCAGCTGTTCTTCTAAAGGGGACAAAAGATAGAGTGCCATCAGAATACACTAGTGAAGTACTTACAAGTGACTATTTCTAACAGATATTTCTAGATAACTTTACTCAAAAGTTTTATTACTTTCAAAGCTGTGTTCCCCCAGGTTTGACACAATTGGTCACTCTGAAGCAGAGATCAAGTGAGATTTTAGCACTGGTTTTGTAAGGGTGGGGAAAAAAAACCAAACCCAAGCCGTTGCTGTAGCTGGATTTGTAGATCTCATTCTGAGTATCTCTGGTTTTGAGGGATGGGTGGAGGACATGGGTGGTGGAACAGAGCACAGGACATGCAGCTGAAGTCTCTAATGGCCCTTCTGATGGACAGAGGACTTTGTGAGATGTTCTGCTCACTGCAGGGTGCTGTGAAAGTTTGCAGCTTGCCACATTGAGGTCCTGATGGTAAGAAAGTCCCTCAGGAGTTACCTGGGAGAAGCTGCACACAAATGAGAAGAGCAGCTGCCAGCCAGCCAGGAAAGTCCCAACAATTTCTTACTAGAGTTGTGATGCCAAAACAAAACGAAGCACTGAAGCTGTAGTATTAAGAATCACAAGGAAGAATAATTTAGCTATAACCTAGAGAGCAAAACTAATCTGCAGAAGATATTTGACAAATAGTTAGGAATAACCACACCTTTGAGAACATGAGATTGTGTGTACTGATTGTATGACCAGCAAAAGAAGAAGAATTTATCAGATACTTTATTCACTCTGAATTGTTCCCTGGTCTCTAGCCAAGAGGCAGATAGCACAGGGGTTTATTAGCCAGTATATCAGTGGTGTGACTGGCACTCAGTACTGAGGGATTGTACAGTCTGTGGAGGACAAGTGGGAGATAATTCAATACATAAATTCTGGCCTCTGGAGACCATGAATCTAATGCTGTTGGCTTGCAGTTCTTTTTCATTTGCTGACTGATAGTAAAACCCCTGTGGAGCTGAGCAAAGCTGAACCCTGGCCTACTTCAGAGGCTGAGGACAAGTGCATAGGATAACCAGTGAGTTCATAGGTACCTTTTTCAAGGGCAATTTTCAAAGGAGATTTCCTGGATCTGAAGAATCTCTGCTGAAGTTGTAGAACAGAGGTGTTTAACCTCTGTTTTTGCAGACTAAAGAGTGTACAGATGGTAGCTAGAAAAAGGAAGCCTCATGTCATTAAGTTTCAAGTCACTGCATCCCTGTAGGGACACTTGAAGGGGTACGTAGTAGAAAAGATTGAGAATCTCTATCTGCAGTGTCTACTCACTGAATTATCAACTTTGTTCTTGGCCTTTCAAGTGTTTCCTTATTGCCCAGAGACAAGAAACAAAGTGCCTTTGAACTTGAGGTGTCATTTATAAAGGAAATAGAGATAGCCCCAGAGGGCTGAGTGAAGAAATGCTCTAGAGATTATTTAACATCTCAATAATGTGAGGATAGAAGATCAATAATCTAAACCAGACAGATATCTAATATAGATACTCAGTCTCCTTGGTGGTAAAACAAATCTAGACCAGATTGCTCAAAGCCCCATCCTACCTAGCCTTGCATTTTACTTCTCTAATTGAAACATGGTAGCCCAACCTATCTTCTAGAATGATCTGGAAATGCAGAAATGTGTGTGTGGAGTGTATGGAGTGGGGTTAGGTTTGTAATTAAGAATTCTCACCTATACGTTTTACTTCCAAATAAGATTGAAAAACAGAAAGCAAATGCTGTGGTCCAGTCTAATGATTGGCATTCCTCACCCTAAAAAGGAATACAGCCCCAGGGCCCACTCTGTCTTAAATGCACATGATGATTCCATTCCCATATAGAAACATTTTAATATTATAGAATACGTTTTTTAGTATATGGCTTTTTAGACCTGGGTATTATATATTTTCTACAGCAGTTTTAGGAAGCAAGATGTCGTCCCACTTGCACTGGCTCTCACCAAAATCTGGATTTAGTCTTGAAACAAACATCTGAAAAAAAACCCCAACATGCTTTTTTGAGAGTTAACCTGTATAACATACATCTCTGCTTTTCAGTTTTTTATGTCAAGCAGATAGAACATTGGCAAGTGTGTTGAGGTTGTGGCACAATGTCTTGCATTAGCCATAGGCTTCCTATGGATGGCTTTGTGTGGCTGCCCTGGAGGCTTTTCCAGTCCCTCATCTGGAAAAGAATCAGCTCCTGGTAACATGATTCAAAATCCTCCTGGAGTAGACCAAGAGCGTTCAGCTTTGGACAGACAACTGTCAGTGCTTCTCTCTCTGTCATCTGGGCCAAAAACTGACCCTCCACTCCAGCCTGAAGCAGAGCTCCTGGCTCTGCTCCTTCTCAGAGCTCTCTACATTATCCAGGGAAGCTGAAGAGTTTCTAAATTATTCCAGATACAATTCCCAGAACCAAAATTGCTTCCACCCTCACGCATTTGTGTAAAATTTGACACAGTCCAGTGGGTTTTTCTTTTTTTTTCTTCTTCTTCTCATTCAATCCCAGAACCAAATGGAAAGTGTTATGAAAAGTTTGAAGTGTTTCAGTAATTGGAAAATGGTCTGCTTAATGGGGAGTGATTTAAATCTCCTGGAGTGTTTTCATACTTTTTCTTTTTTGCAGGAACTGGGTTCTGGAGACTGGTCAAGTAGTACATGAGTATAGGAATCCAAGACATATTGAAATCATTTCAAAAACTGTGTTCTATAAACATAGGTTTGAAAAGAATGTGCAAAATGGGAGTGATTATGGAAACGTTTTAAGTTTTGGCTTTTTGTTTTGTTTTGTTTAAAATAAAGCAGCATGACTTGGCAGAGATAAAATAGCACGTTAGGGTGTGATGCAAAAGAATAGGATAATCCTAACAAAAAGATACTGCACTTGCAAAACAACCTGAAAAGCTCTCAGTAGTTCATAACAGAAACTGAATAAGTCTCACAATACCCTGGTGAGAGGTAGCAGATGCACTAGAAAGTTTGCTAAAGTAGTTGTACTGAAGGCAAAAGTACTCAGTGAAATTTAACCCTGTGAGTGCTGGGTGGATCCATGGGGTAAGGCCTGGGCCTTTCACTGTGTCTGTGCCAGTCTGCTGTGGAGAGCCAGGAATCTCCACATTTCACAGTGGTGCTGCTGTGGTGCTGTGGCTCCTAGAGCTGTAATGCAGAGCAGTCAGCTAGTTAATTCATCCACTTTTTCAGTGAGATGGCTCCCAGACCACAGTTGCTAGAATTACCTTTCTCTGGACCTATTCTCTTCAGCCCAGCCCAACACAAACAAGGCACAGCTTGGGAGCTGAGCAGATTTTATAAGCAGAACCTAGCTGCTTGTTGCTTTGGATGGACAAGGAGCCACCAAGGACCAATTTTATGGATCAGGATTAAAGGGACAGTTGACATACCTTCCATGGTATGAATTAATATTTCTATTCAAGTGGCATTCAAATGAAAAGCTGTTTTGAACAGCTACATGCATTTGAAAGTAATTTGGTACAAATTGCTCAGAGGATTGCATTTGTGATTAAGGGGAAGCTTTCCCTGGCACAGTGGGTCCCAGGAGCTGAGCCTGTGGGCTCAGTACAGGTGGCCCCACTGGTCTGCTCTGTTGCAGGTTGGTCTGTGGATGCTGGGTTTGCATTGCTCGAGTCTGTTCCAGGAGCTGCTGTGTCTCTTTTGTATTTCTTGTACTGATCAAAGCCCTGTATTTCATGTCCAGAAGTACTGCTCAATCATTTAGTCCTAATGGTGCAGCAGAAATCTGTTAAATACAGGTAATTCATTAACACTTAGCCAGTAATCATTTATCCCAGCTCAGGAACATGTGCAAAGTAATTGCAGATATTGCCAAATTTCAGGTACTCGACAGCTGTTCTCCCTCCCAAGCAGAGAGTAAGTCAGAAAATAAACTTTTTCCATGGAAACAGACTCATGCTCTTAATGCCTGGGAAGGGTTGGCAGGTTCCAGAAAAGACTCTGGAACACTGTAGCTGCTTTCTTTAGCCAGGGTCTGGCAGCTGCCTAGTATGGAGGAAGGAGGGAGGACAGGACGCAGTCAATTTGAAGAGGCAGCCCAAATCCATGTCAGGTATTGCAGGTCTTAACTATCATGAAATCTGGGCACTGGGTCAGAGCCTGTGCTAAATTAAATGGTGCTAGGTCTAGGAATTACTTGGTCCAAATCAGTCAACCATGTTATGCAGGCAGCTGGGGCAGCAAAGTGGTTTTCTTCCTTTGCAAACTAGTGATCTTAATATTGAAATGACATATTTAGTGGATTCCTGTGTTGGCTGCTTCCATGGAATGTCTGTGTGTGGGATGGGGGTCTGTGGATCTGTGGGTTTTGAACAGCAAATCCTTGTGCTCAGAGGAGAACAGCATGGGGCAGAGTGTGAGTGGGGTTTCCTTCATGCTCAATGACAGTAAGTTTTCCACTGCTTCTCAACCATGCTGATTGCCCTCTCTACTTTTTGTGAGGAATTGGCCTAGGATAATACAATGTTCTGTATTTCTTGGCTACTCCATGACTGGAGTCCTGAAGCCAATTTTAAATATGATATGGATGCTGCCAGGAATAGTAACCTGTCCTAGGAAATGAATGCCACTCCTCTTAGGAGTCTGCCCAGCAAATGTACTGAGAGTTTTTGTTTCCCAAGAGCATAACTGGAATTGCCACAGTTTGCACTCATGCGTTCAAAAGCTATTTGCCTAGAAATGTATGTATGGAGCAGGGAAAGTTTTAGGAGACAGTCCCTCTAGAGCAGTCAGATAGAATCTGTTAATATCAAAAGGAGTAGAGAAGTCAGCTACAAAGTGATGTGTGCTCTTTTATGAGGGCTGGATTATTACAGTTCAGAAATGCCAGGTCTGGAACAGTCCTAGTTGGAGAAAGACATCTCTGTAGCAATCCACTGAGACTAACTTCACTCCTTTAGCTGGCTTTGTCTTAGGACTCCTGTGGTGTGAGTCAGTGATTTGAGTGTTAATGATATAGCCTCTCTTTTATATTTGAGAGAGGGAGTAGCTGTCCCATCCCACACTAAACCCAGCTTATCCTGTTCTATTCTTTAATCTTTCCAAGGTGGGGTTACACATTCCAACTGCCCTCTAGTACAGCTTTGGATTCTGCCCTGTCTGACATCTCTCACTTAGGAAGAAATTCCCTCTTCCATGCAAATGCAGCTCCACTTGTCTGCATCAAGGTCTGACCCATCCTCTGCTCCAGTAATCCCCATGGGTAGTGCAGTAGCTGCTCTGTAGGTGCAGTTCTCTTGCTCTGTTCTGGGACATAAAAGCTGCTGAAGGCTGGGAAGCACCAATTGAAGCTGCTTCTGTTGCCAGACATCAGTGTTGTGAACACTAACAACTTGTTTCCTTTGATCTAAAGTGGAAGAAAATGTACTGGGAGCTACAGGGTACGACATAGAATATTGCATGGGTCTTTTCACCTCATGAACTGGTGGGATGTGGAAAACTTTCCTGACAGTGGGCAGGGAGAGGATGGCTCTCCCTTGTAAAGGCTAAGTGGTTACAAAACACTGGTCCAGCTTTGCCAAGAGCTGTGCTCTGCCTCTCATCCTGAGCACTTTCTTCCACGTGAATTGTTTCATGGAAACTGTAGAACTGAATTCTATGCAACAAACTCGAGTTCAGTAATTAAGCCTCAAACTTTGTGCTGAAAAAAAATATTTCAGTGATGAATAACAAAGAGGAAGAAATCATTTACAAGAGACCCTGGCTGCTTGGCTGGCAGTAGTTGTAGGATGTGATCCAAAAGCATTTAATGTCAATGGCTATCTTTCTGTTCACTTCAGTAGAGCTGACCTACAGGGGGCTTTGTTATTATTCATCCTGATTAGTCAAGTTCAGTCCAGCAGTGCCTAAGGGCAAGCATGGAATGGTTCTTGTCTAATGTACGGCACAAAAGAGGCCATGTGAGCAGCAGAGAAGACCAAGAGCACATCAACAGAGCAAGCAACCATCATACCCTCCAGCTGATTGGGAAGGGGCAACAAGAGAGAGGGAGGGGAAAATGGAAAGCTTGGACTAAAGTATGGAATAAAAAAGGTGTAAAAAGAAGAAGTTCATCATTGTTATTATTCCCATATGACAGCTTGTGAGTGGCTT
>VYZU01038138.1:0-39079 GCA_013401355.1 Ceyx cyanopectus
CCTCTCTGTCCTGCATTGCTCCCCGTGGCCTTAGGAACATCTCTCCACTGTTGCCATGTGCCACCCTCTCCATCTTTGCCAGTACCCCCGGTGAGGCGCGCACAGGGACTCTGGAGAAAGCGGCGGTGGCAGTGCGTGCGTGGTCCGACCCCCGGCTGGCTGCGATCTCTGCCAGGTGGCTGATGCACAGCTCGCTCTTTCTCCTCTAGAAAGCAGAACGAACTGCAGTGTGATTCTGCTTGCAGTCATTCTGCAATGTTTACTCTCGTTTAAATGCGAAGTATTTTCCCCAAAGAACCAAAAAAACCACCCCACCTTCTAACAAAAGTAACCAAATGCAGTCTTTTTGGGGGTGGGAAGGGGAGGAGGAAAAGCAGTGACAGGGGAGCATTCTGATCTATTTTCATCTCCACCACTAGAATGGAGATACGAAATGCTGCTTTGAGTTCCACAAACATAAGGGATTATGTTTACAAAGGTAAATGCCTTCTACCTGTTCAGGAAACTGGCTAATGGTGGGCATCAGCTGTTTGGTGAGCTGCTCTTCATTACAAACAAGTAATGGGAGATGGGTGTGTCTGGAAGAGGAATGGAGAAATAAGTTCATTTCATCTAGTCTTCTTGGTAAAATAATGTTGCCTTCCTCTCCCCTTACAAAACGGCGAGGAGAGGCTGCAGAACAGAAAACAAGTGATGTCCAAAATGGCTGGATTAGAAAAGGCAGCTTTTCTACTTTGCACATAAATAGGTAACAGGAAGGTACAGCTCAAATCCTCTTGCCTGAAACACTGTCCCCCAGAAGCAGACATTGTAATAATAAAAATAGTGGCTGTTGCGTATATTGATGCTATTTTGCAAGTTACCTATAAGTGTTTTATTTTTTCTTATACTTGAAATGGCTTCCTTTACTAAACTCTCCCACTTGCTCTGGTTTCTCCCCTCCTTCTCTGGCGTGCAGTAAAGAAAGATAGAGGACGAAAGGGGAGAAGGTAGAGGAGATGATGACACAATGTCTTGCATATCCAGGTTTCATCTTAATTTCCATCCTCTACGATCACACGTTTGAACTTCCTTAGGGTTTTCCATGGACACAGAAACTCAGCACTTCAGAAGGTGCTCTCGTATGGCTGGCTGCCCCTCTTCTCCTTTTCTATATTTTTATTTTACTTTTAGTATAGTGGTACTTAAAATCACTGGTTCACTTAAAAAAAAGAAAAAAAAAAAGAAAAAACAAGATGTTTAAACTCTACTAATGTACAAATAAGCTGAAATGTTGCATTTTATGTGTATTTTTGCCATAGCAGGTACTGTATTTCTCATGCTGGATTTAGAAAAAAAAACAAAAAAAAAGAAAAAAAAACAAACAAAAGGGTGATGTTTTATTGGAGTGTGACAAGTTAAGAGTAATAAGGAATTAAGTCGTCGTCATTTCATTGAAACTGAGAGATGGTGTAATACTTATATAAGTTTCCTGAAGGTTTTTTTTTGGCTTTTAAACAGCTTTTTTTTTGTTTTTATTTTTTTTGAAAGATATGATTGTATTATGTGCAACTCAGTTGCTTACATTATAACTACAAAATATTTTTGGGTTCCTGGAAAAGAAAAAAAAAAAAAAAAAAAGACTAATAAATGTGTTTGGCTGCTAAGCATTTAACACCCCTGGTTTCTGCACCTTTGTTCTGCCCCGTGCGGGCCCGGCCGCCATCTTGGGCGCGGGGTTGGCCATCTTGCCGCCTTCCGCCCCGGGGGCGCGGTCTCCTGTCGGCGGCGGGGCGGGGCCGCCGCTCGCCCTTATCCCGCGCTGCCGCCGGGCGCTCTGCCCCGGGCGACCCGCATCGCTCCGCCGAATCGCCGCTGCCATGGCCACCCTCGGCGCCGAAGAGGACGCGCTGGCGCGCTATCGCTCTCCGCTGGTGTCGCGATACGCCAGCGCCGAGATGGGCTTCAACTTCAGCGAGAGGAAGAAGTTCGGCACCTGGCGCCGCCTCTGGCTCTACCTCGCCCAGGCCGAGAAGGTAACAGCGGGGTGCGACCGCTGAGGGGAAAGCGACCCAGAGCAATCTCCGTGCCCCGGTGAGGGCCGAGGGCCGGGCCCGGAGGAGGGTGGGGAGAAGTGTGTCGGAGCGTCCTGCGCCCCTGTTCCGCTCCCCGGCAGTGACCTCTCGGGGTTCTGGAGGGGCAGGGCCGGTTATCGGTGTGCGAGGGCAGCTCGGAGCCGCTCGCCACGCGTTGCGGGAACGGCCCGTGGTGCCTTCCCGGAGCTGCCCCGGGGAAACGAGACTGAGCAGCGGCCTGGGACTACCCGGAGGAGTGGCGAAAGAGCCCTCGGCATCCCTTCGCGCGTTTGGGGGGCATGGGGGAAAGGGGCGTGGGGTGCCAGCCCGGTTTTACACAACCCTTTGTACACCCTTCGTGTACCTGTCGTGCTCCAGCAAATCATCTCTTCTTGTCTCATACCCTCCCCCTTATCCGTGTGAAATTAGTTTTGTAAAAGGTTTGCTAAGCAGGATTTTTTTGAGGGGTCGCCTTCTGAGCAAACATCGGTGTCCTTCTGTAGCGGTTGGCTGTTTGCTTTGCAGGAGGTGTGACTGATGAGCTACCTTCTCTTGTTCAATCAGATTGCTGTCAGTGTGTGCCAACGGGACCACCCCGCGCATCTGCAGCCAACTGTTGTTTAGATAGCCTTTATTTCTGAGATAAGTTTACTTTTAGCCGTACTAAGCAGAACAGTAACCCCATAAATGCTTATGACATTTCTGACAGGCCAAGTGCCACACAAAAAAAAAAAACCGACCCAAGTTGACAGCACGGAAGATTGGTATCAATTCAGCCTTCAGGAAGCAGCAGCTATATCCATATGATTTCAAACTGCTGTGGTAGTAGGTTCTGTGGAGTTAATGTTTTTTAAAAATAGTTTGAGCTAACCCTTTTTTTCTTTACCTTTAGTTCCCATTAGGTGTATGTGTACAGCCATTGTTCTTAGCTGAGACATGGACCATTTGTAGGATGCATTAATTCATTGTGGCTGAGAGGAAAACTTACATCCGATTTTTGACAGTGGAAAAGCTGTAACATATTATTGGAGAAAAAAACCAAAAAAAAACAAAACCCACACAAATTTAAAAATGCAGAAAGCTACCCTGCCTTCTGACAGGGCACTTTGACTTTCAGACTCAATCATTGTATAGAGCAAAAGGACAGTGTCCTTCAGCTTCCATTTGCAAAGTCGTTAGGAAGCAGTTGGATCACTAGGTCTAGTGCTCGGCTGGGCTGTTGCTGTTACTGTAAGGACAGAGAAGTACTTTTCTTGAGAATAAGCAGTGTCATTATTGGGTTCCTTCTCAATTTAATGATCCTAATACTGCAGAGGCCTCAGTGATAGCTTGTTGCACCCAACAGGATGTTTTAGAAGGTGAAGGTGTAATTCCATAGCTGTGTTAGACAGGAGTTGCCTTCTGAAATCCCATGTGCTCCCTGTGATAGTTGAGAGCAGCAGGGTGCACCTCTTATGTAGGGTAGAGAGCCTAGATGCCTTTCAATGATTGAATGCCCAGAATGCTTGAGGAGCTTTGTGTATTCAAAGCATGGTAATTTAAACACCATCACATCATTCCAGCAGATAATCATCACTTTTTCTGCAGTTCAAGAACAAAGTATTTTACATGACTTGCCCAATAGGAGAAAACAAGCTGCTGAAAGAAGCAGTGTGAGACTCCTAGATGTCCATCCCCAAGGCCAGAACCTGGGCTTCCCCTGTCTCTTGACCCTTGCTTCTCTCTGATGGCCACCGTAGAGTTTTGTTTCCTGAAAGCAGAAGCAAATCTCACCATTTCTCGAGCACCCTTTTTGTAGTGGGAAAAGGGAGATTACTATTTTTATCTGTCTCCTCATTCCAGTCTTCAGATGTCAGCTCGGGACTAAAAAAGTCAGCTACTTTCAGCACCTGTTAGCTCTGTCAGTGATCAGTTAGCTACACATATAAGCAGTTTCCTCGGGCTCCTTATTAAACACGTAATTTTGGGTACATTTTATTTTAAAAATAAATAAAATTATGCACTATGGATAATATTATTCCAGTACTTATACTCACTTTCAATATATATATACATTTCTTCTCTAATCATCCTTATTGACTATAAATAATATTTCTTTTTTTGTACATTAAAAAATAAGTAATGAATGAACTATGGGCAATACTTACTCTTGTAGTAAATCCAACTGTTATGAAGATCTAGCTAGGGGTTTTTTGAAAGTCTTGGAGAAGTAGTAAAAAGGGTATGTGCAGTTAAGTGATCAAGTTTTAGGTAAAGTTTTTAGATACAGGGCCAGGTAAATTGTTTCAGTATTTACCTTACTTATGGGATACATTTTCTGGTATTCCACTTGCAGTTTGTGAAATAAGAACTGAAAAGCTATTTTGCTAGAAATTGGTCTAGACAGGAAATCTTTACAGTTGCTGTTTTGTTCCTTACAGCAGTCAGTACCAGGAATTTGAAAGAGGAGACTGGGTAGAGCATCTGGTTAGCAGGAGAGAGCTCCTTAAGCTACCTTTTTTCCCAACTGGAAGTAGTTAAAGCCTGGGTTAAGAGTTGAAGCACGTGAGTTTATACCCACCACAAAACTGTATTTGTTGTTGTTTTTGTGAGGGTTTTTTTAGCATAAATTAATTCCTATTTCTATCAACATCCCATTCTGTTGTTGTTGTTGTTTAGATCTTAAGCTCCTGACCTAAACAATATGTTATTTCAAAGTCAAATACAAATTTCATGCAGGATGTACTTTCTGTAGAAGTAGCTTTGACATCTTGTGGCATCAAAATGACTAATGAAACATTTTGCCCATGTGAAATGGTGTTTGTGAGCACTTAAGAACAGCATTTGCCTCAGCACTACCCTACCTTGCATGTAGTCCTATGACAAGTAGTCCTTTTTTGTGGGGATTATTTCTNTTAAAAATGCAGAAAGCTACCCTGCCTTCTGACAGGGCACTTTGACTTTCAGACTCAATCATTGTATAGAGCAAAAGGACAGTGTCCTTCAGCTTCCATTTCCAAAGTCGTTAGGAAGCAGTTGGATCACTAGGTCTAGTGCTCGGCTGGGCTGTTGCTGTTACTGTAAGGACAGAGAAGTACTTTTCTTGAGAATAAGCAGTGTCATTATTGGGTTCCTTCTCAATTTAATGATCCTAATACTGCAGAGGCCTCAGTGATAGCTTGTTGCACCCAACAGGATGTTTTAGAAGGTGAAGGTGTAATTCCATAGCTGTGTTAGACAGGAGTTGCCTTCTGAAATCCCATGTGCTCCCTGTGATAGTTGAGAGCAGCAGGGTGCACCTCTTATGTAGGGTAGAGAGCCTAGATGCCTTTCAATGATTGAATGCCCAGAATGCTTGAGGAGCTTTGTGTATTCAAAGCATGGTAATTTAAACACCATCACATCATTCCAGCAGATAATCATCACTTTTTCTGCAGTTCAAGAACAAAGTATTTTACATGACTTGCCCAATAGGAGAAAACAAGCTGCTGAAAGAAGCAGTGTGAGACTTCTAGATGTCCATCCCCAAGGCCAGAACCTGGGCTTCCCCTGTCTCTTGACCCTTGCTTCTCTCTGATGGCCACCGTAGAGTTTTGTTTCCTGAAAGCAGAAGCAAATCTCACCATTTCTCGAGCACCCTTTTTGTAGTGGGAAAAGGGAGATTACTATTTTTATCTGTCTCCTCATTCCAGTCTTCAGATGTCAGCTCGGGACTAAAAAAGTCAGCTACTTTCAGCACCTGTTAGCTCTGTCAGTGATCAGTTAGCTACACATATAAGCAGTTTCCTCGGGCTCCTTATTAAACACGTAATTTTGGGTACATTTTATTTTAAAAATAAATAAAATTATGCACTATGGATAATATTATTCCAGTACTTATACTCACTTTCAATATATATATACATTTCTTCTCTAATCATCCTTATTGACTATAAATAATATTTCTTTTTTTGTACATTAAAAAATAAGTAATGAATGAACTATGGGCAATACTTACTCTTGTAGTAAATCCAACTGTTATGAAGATCTAGCTAGGGGTTTTTTGAAAGTCTTGGAGAAGTAGTAAAAAGGGTATGTGCAGTTAAGTGATCAAGTTTTAGGTAAAGTTTTTAGATACAGGGCCAGGTAAATTGTTTCAGTATTTACCTTACTTATGGGATACATTTTCTGGTATTCCACTTGCAGTTTGTGAAATAAGAACTGAAAAGCTATTTTGCTAGAAATTGGTCTAGACAGGAAATCTTTACAGTTGCTGTTTTGTTCCTTACAGCAGTCAGTACCAGGAATTTGAAAGAGGAGACTGGGTAGAGCATCTGGTTAGCAGGAGAGAGCTCCTTAAGCTACCTTTTTTCCCAACTGGAAGTAGTTAAAGCCTGGGTTAAGAGTTGAAGCACGTGAGTTTATACCCACCACAAAACTGTATTTGTTGTTGTTTTTGTGAGGGTTTTTTTAGCATAAATTAATTCCTATTTCTATCAACATCCCATTCTGTTGTTGTTGTTGTTTAGATCTTAAGCTCCTGACCTAAACAATATGTTATTTCAAAGTCAAATACAAATTTCATGCAGGATGTACTTTCTGTAGAAGTAGCTTTGACATCTTGTGGCATCAAAATGACTAATGAAACATTTTGCCCATGTGAAATGGTGTTTGTGAGCACTTAAGAACAGCATTTGCCTCAGCACTACCCTACCTTGCATGTAGTCCTATGACAAGTAGTCCTTTTTTGTGGGGATTATTTCTCTCTCCCTGGATGGCTGTCAGTGGGCACATGCTGTGGTCAGCTTTTCCCAGCAGATGATGGGTGTGTGGGCATGAGACCAGTCACTCTTGGCACAAGAGTCTTGCCTGCTGAGCTGCCTGTGTGGTTTCAGCAGTGCGGCCAGATGACTGCCTCATTCATCTGGACACACATGGTTGTGTGTACACTTGTGGCATCACTTTCTAAGTTGTGTGGGTGTAACTACCTGATAATGACCTTGAAGACACATCTGCTTCACTTGCTGTCTGCTCTGCTTTCAGATGCTGCATCAGCAAAGCATTTTTTTCAGTCAGTTTGATTTGGAACAAAACTAGCTTTTTAAATACTTTGTGTTTTTGAAGCTTCCTGGATGGTGACTTCTAATTACTAATGCACACGACAATAGTTTTGCCTTGATTTCAGTTTGGGAAAGGTGGTAATGCTAAGTTCATTGCAAGACTCTTAGGAAAATACATTCTTTTCAGTTAGCTTGTGCAAATATAAAGCTGTACAAGGGTTACACCAATGTGTAGTTCTGTGGTTTGGTAGCTTGCTCTGGTTTTAAGTCAGCTTGATGAAAAAGTTTAGCAGATAGTTTTGAACATGAGCATTTATCTCCTGCTTTCAGATCAAGTAACTGATTTCCTAAATTTCTAGATTCAGACTGAGATTAAGTATTTTAGGACTTCTGGAAAGGTACAAACATGTATGCACCTTTCCATATGTTCTAAGACTGCTCTTTACAGTTGTGTAGTTGTGGTCCAAAAAGTTCTTGCTGACACAAGCTATCTTGTGACATGATAGCTGGATTGTACCCACTCCAATAGATTGGTTTCATTAAAAGGAGTTAAAACTTTACTGTTTTTATATCACTTTTCCCTATATATCTTAACTTTTGCAGTTATCACAGGGATGTTACATGATTGAGGGAATTATGAAGTCCAAGAGAACATCTAAGTATGAACTGCAACATCCTAACAGCGAAGGTTGGACAACCCTAGAATGAAAGCATTTGCTGTTACAGCTCCTGATTATGCCACATTGCCATGCTCCAGTGAGATGTCACATGGGAGTAAATTGTCTAAAGAGCTTCTGTCTTAGTTTCTGCTTGTCTCTTAAGGACAAAATAAATAGAAAGTTGCTTTCCCTTGCAGTCACTGGGGCTTCCCATCACAGATGAGCAGATAAAGGAGATGGAAGCAAATCTGGACAACATTGACTTTGAGATGGCAGCAGAGGAAGAGAAGAAGCTGCGTCACGACGTGATGGCCCACGTACACACCTTTGCCCACTGCTGTCCAAAGGCTGCTGCCATCATTCACCTGGGAGCAACCTCCTGTTACGTAGGGGACAACACGGTAATAAAATGCTCCCGTGTCCTGCCAGCAGAGCTGGATGGAAGAAACAAAGCTATGGTTGCGTACTTGGTAGCTCTTTATAAGCTTTTCTTTATAAAATAACATTAAATAGATTTCTCAGATACTGTTTTTAGTTTTACTCTTGAAGTTAATTCCCCTTTAACCTGGATACCGTAGTAAGGCAAGCTCCATTTTTGTCTTCTTTCTTTTGATATGAAGCAAGATATGTTTGGAAACTGTCTGTTGCCTAAGCTCTGATTGTACATTAAATATTCAAGGATAAGAGATCATGAGTTGCAGACACGTGCAGTAACGTGTGAATTGTCAGTTATGTCAGCAGGACAAGAGTTCACTGACTTACAATGCAAGGCCACTTTTTCATCTACAGAGCCTGTGAGCTTTCACCTACTGCTTGGAACCCCTGTATTGAAGCAGGGTAAATAAGGCTTTTCAGTAGCCAGGAAAAGGGCAAGTGTGTTAAGTGAAAAAAAGCATCACTGTTCTACAGAACTATATAATGTTTGTGAATAACCTGTCTAAACCAGTGCAAACTAAAACCTAATTTCTCAGTGTATGTTGCTGTTCCCCCCGTCTAAGTCATTGCAACTTCACATCCATTTTTGTCATATGAGAAGCTGCTGCATGATTATTTTTACCCTGCTTCTTTGAAAGCCTGTTTGGCTTTTAGATAATACCAGCTTCCCTTGTGACACTTGAACCAGGCTGTACCTCAGTCTCAGAAGAAGGAGTAAAGATGACTGCTGCCTCATCTGCCCACTTACTTTCCTGCTGTCTATAACCAACAGTGCCTGCATTTCCATTTGCCATGATTTATTTAGTCTGTTGTTCGTAGGCATCATGAGTACCTCAAAATAATCCTTCAGTACTCAGCCAGGGGAAATGGGTCATCTTCTGCCCAGTATGACTTTGTGTGGACAGTACAGGAACAGTGATGGGTCTGGTGTTTTTGTCATAAGCAAGTTCAAGTACAAGAAGGAGAACAGGGCTTTTATTTTAAGAAGAGACTTGATCTGACAAAGCATACATTAATTATCTGTGTCCTCTCTGAGATGAGCTATTATGTCCAGTCCTTCAGACGTGGCCCAAACTTCCTTTCTTTGCTTCTTTCAGGATCTGATTGTCCTCCGTGATGGTTTTAACCTGCTGCTACCTAAGGTGAGAAGGTGGTTTTGCACAGTGCCTCAGAAGTAGGCAGCACTGGTGTCCTGTCAATAGCCTGTGTTTAACTTGGTGTTTCCTAAGCCTCACTGGGTAGCTAGGAGGAGCTGCCTGTTTGGCTTGTTCTCAAGAAAGTGAACAGTTACCTTCCTAGTCGGTTCTTTCCCCAGAGCTTCTTTGGTCACCATGGGAATTAATAAGCTACTCCTTGTTTCTGTGAAATAGGTACTAATTTCAGAAAACAACTGTGTTGCTTTCAGTGTCAGCATAGGCTTCCCCTTAACTATATTCCTAGGAGTGTGTCAGCATTCAAGACACTATATAATAAAACTTTATATGGCCGAATATAATGGGAGTGTAGTGCAGTTTTGTCAATCTGACATGAAAGTCTGGGCACCTGGTTTGCCCTGGACTGTGCATGTCAATTCTATCCAAAGCAGCTTTATTTCTGACCAATTCTAGGAATAAAGAAAATACCCCAGGATAAACCAACTGCAGGATTGAATCAGGCACAAGGATTAGACCAGTTTGAGATGAAGGTTGGAAGAGTTTTTTGACCAAAAGGGTTGTCAGGGACTGGAACAAGCTGCCCGGGTTGAGTGGTTGAGTCACCAGTCCTGGCTGTGGTTAAAACTTGTGTAGATATGGTGCTTAGGGACATGGTTTAGCAGTGGACATGTAGAGTAGGGTTAATGCTTGGACTTTGTGATCTTGAAGGTATTCTCCAACCTAGATGATTCTATGAAGTCCAGCAATTTATATAATCTCTTGCTTGAGTTTTTATAGCAAGCAAAAATAATGTGCATGCCCTGAAAAGCTGAAGCACACCCTATTCTTCAATTAGAGAGAGGTGTTCAAGGACTGCACAGTTGTTTCCCTACACTTTTCACAGAATCACAGTATGTTAGGGGTTGGAAGGGACCTAGAAGATCTAGTCCAACCCCCCCTGCCAGAGCAGGATCACCTAGACCAAGTCACAAAGGAACAGATCCAAGCAGGTCTTGAGTGTCTCCAGAGGAGACTCCACAACCTCCCTGGGAAGCCCATTCCAGAGCTCTGTCACCCTCACTGTGAAAAAGCTTTTCCTTGTGTTCACCCTAAACTTCTTGTGCTCCAGCTTGCTCCCATTGCCTCTTGTCCTGACATTGGATGACCTTGAGAAGAGTCTGGCTCCATCCTCCCTAGAGTCACCCTTAACATATTTACAGACTTTGATGAGGTTGCCCCCTCAGTCTCCTCCAGGCTAAAGAGCCCCAGCTCTCTCAGCCTCTCCTCATAAGGGAGATGCTCCACTCCCTTAATCATCTTGATAACCCTGTGCTGGACTCTCCAGCAAGCATGCCAGCTTCTGCTGTGGGTTGTTTTCTCCTCTCATTCTGCCTCTCTTCTCCCTGCATCCCCTAGCTCGCCCGGGTGATCAGCCGTCTGGCCGACTTTGCTGAGAAGCACGCTGACATGCCCACTCTGGGCTTCACTCACTACCAGTAAGTAGCCATCAACCTTGGCTTTCGTTGGCTGTGCTCTGGTGAAAATGACCTGCTGCTGCTTTCTCTCCTTCTCCTTCCCGTCTCTGACCAGTTTCAGCTAGTACTGCTGGACACCATCAAGAGGGTGGTGGTTCAGGAGTATGTGCCTAAGTTGTAGGAGATGGAGCTGTTGCTTTGACGAGCTGTCAGCGGTTGTAACACTGCTCCCTAAAAAACCACTTCTGGCAGACAGATGAGTATTCTGGGCTGTTTCAAAAAGCATGACTGGGAATTGCAGTAATCCTATTTAACAGAATGATACTGCTTTTTGTCTCTTAGGAAAATTGTATTTCTTGTTCATCACTTCTGATGTTGACTGTGGCCAGGCTAGGCTGGAATAGAATTGGAATGGAATAGAATATCTTTAGGCAGACTACTGAGCCAAAGGACAAGATCTGCATAGGTCTGTTGTTGGGGTAGGTTAATCTGCAGCTTCTTGAGCACAGTTTGCTTTCAGAGGCATTAAACTATTGAAAAACACGGAGGGAAGCCTGTACCTCCTACTCCTGTGATATGGACAGTAAGAATCAGGGAAAACAATCAGAGGTCATGTCAAACTCTATGTCTGGCACTCTAAAACTTCTCCCAGAGGAGAGTGAGAGCATCACATCAGGTCTCTGATTAATTGGCTTCCTGTATATGCCTTGTCATTTCAATTATCTCTAGCCCTAGGTACCTCCCTGTTCAGAGGAGTATTCTCTGGGCTACGTTTTTTGGCTTTTGGAAAGAGTACAAAGGAATATTCAGGAAATGTATGCAAGGCAAAGTCATGAAAACTTAAGGTGAAGGCAGCATTGATACTTACACCTTTTCTGCATCCTTTGCCACCAGGGCCTCTGCCCCATTTACCAGCGGGTCCATGTTTCTTTCCCTCAGTCCTCCCTTTCCCTGCTTACATACCTGCAGAGGCCTTGCTTGTTGTCTTTCACATCCCACACCAAATTCATCCAAGGGAGCTTTGGCTTTCCCAGCCCCATCCCTGCAGTGCTGGACAGTTTATGCCTTCTGGATCGCCCATCCCTGCTTCCACATCTTGCATGCTTCCATTTGATGCCTGAGCTTAATCAGGTGCACCTTGTTATGTGCATGTGCTTTTCTGAAATTTGTGTGGATGATCTGGAAGAGTCTCTACAATATCCCCATTTTCCCCTCTAAGCATTTGCAGCAGGACAGTGTGGCTGAAGCTTGCAGGTACTTACTTCAAGGTCTGACAAACAATATTGGCTAATAGTGTTGTTAAGGAGGTCTTACAGTGTTGATTAATTAATAGTGCTGTTAATTATTGCCTGTTTGCCCAGTGTGTGAGCAACACACTAATAGAAAGGCAACAGTCCCTTAGAGGGACCATTTAAAAATCACAGCGTGTACACAGATGTGTCTGCAGTGAAAAATTTATGCCAGTGCTGTCAGACAGCCAGGGTGCCCCACTAAGCCCCGGGCGATCAGAATTGGGGTGGGTGGGATAGATGCGCCCCCGGCTCTCCCACCCCCTCGGCTGCTCCCCACGGGCAGAGACCTGCGCGGTGCGCGGGCCGGCAGGGGGCGCCCTTGGCCAGCGGAGGAGCGGGCCCGGGGCCTTCCCTGCTTCTACCGGGGCCTTCCCTGTGCTCCCGAGGCCTCTGCGCTCGCCGTGCTCTTGCTGCAGCAATCGCTGTTCTGATGGAATCGCCTCTAATTCCTGAAAAGAGTGATGTGTCCTCAGTAGCATTTACTAGTGACGTATATGTGCTGTTGCATCTTCCTGCGTTAAGCTGATGGGGGTTTTTTCCACTCAGAGGTGTCAGAGACCAAGCCACAAAGAGGTTTTAACAGCAGACTGGGCAGAAAAGTGTGGTTGGTCCCCCTGGAGTTGTGCAGAATGTCAGTGAGTCGCATCCTGTTCTCGGTTGTTTTCAGACCTGCACAGCTCACCACTGTAGGGAAACGCTGCTGCTTGTGGATTCAGGACTTGTGCATGGACCTGCAGAACCTGGAGCGGGCTCGGGATGACCTGCGCTTTCGGGGTGTAAAAGGCACCACTGGCACTCAGGCCAGCTTCTTGCAGCTCTTCGAGGGAGACCATAAGAAAGTAAGGCTCGTGGCCCAGGGTGCAGACTTACAGTCTTTGCAATTCTCTCCTCTGCAATGCTGTTCTGTTTGGGAGAACATGGAGATTGGGGCATCAAACTCCCAAGGGCGCAGCAGTCCCTCTGAAGCTCACTGGCAAGGCCTTGTATGAAAGTGAGCAGAATTTGGGGAGGGAGTGTGTTCCAGCAAGTATGAGAAAATCAATGGATCCTTTTTGCTGTTGCTGACCTTTTTGAGTAGTTGCATTCTGAGCTCTGTTTTGTTTTGTTTTTCTTCTCCCTGAGGTTGAAGAGCTGGACAGATTAGTGACTGCAAAGGCAGGTTTTAAGAGGTATGTAACAAGTGTACTTAGTCACCTATATTTGGTGTTAAGAGTATGACTCCTGCTGTGTTCCTGTTAGCCAGGATTCCCCTAGCTGCCAAACTGGCATCTGCACTGCTGTTGACTTGTCTTCCTTTGCCATCTTCCATTCCCAGTTGCATCTTCCCACAAAAACTTCACCTCCTAAATGGGCCACTTCTGTTTGTCTCTCTGTCTAAGCACAGCTGTCTGTTTAAACTCTGATTTTCTCTATCCCATCTACATGCCGCCCAAAATCGACAGTCTGTATCCAAAGTTGTTCTCATCAGGGCAGAATGGCAACTCTCCACTTTAAAAGCCATGTCACTCCTTGCTCAAATTCTTGCAGTACAGTTATAACCACCTGGATCATTCGGCTTCTGTGCTTATTTTTAGGGCTTATATGGTCACAGGGCAGACCTATAGTCGAAAGGTGGATATTGAAGTCCTGTCTGTGCTGGCCAGTCTTGGGGCATCTATACACAAGGTGAGCATCCTGTTTGTATACATGGGGAAGAAAAACATCTTAGGTCTTGAAGAGAAGGTGTTCATGGTGCAGAACACTATTCTCTGTAAATATTAATCGGTGTTTCTTGTTGTGCTGTTCTCTTTGTGTTCATGTAAACTCACTGGTGGGTACAAGCCCCATAATCAAACCTCAAAAATCTTAAGACCAGTGGCAAATAAAGGCAGTTTTCTGAGAAGAGTCTAAAATGGGTTAACAAATCCCATACCAGATTATTAGTCTAATCTATGCTAAATTGGTCCACTTAGAGTAAATGTCTTTCCTGATGGTGCACAAGTTAATTGCTTCTCTGATAATGCTTGTTATTCTCTCTGTCCTTGTGGATTCTTCTCATTGATTTACTTATGATCCCTCCCTGCCCTGCTTGAGCTAAAGTGATCTGTGGTATTTTCTTCCTATTTAGTTTTGTAGGCTGGCTGGTTCAGTGAGAACACATTATCTATGTTTGAAAATCACTGTGTGATTTTGTTACGCATTTTCACTGTTCCCTCCTGCTGTTCTCAATTCCCTGCAAACATTTGCCCTTGGAGTCCTGTTCTGTTCTAATGCAGTGGACGCTTATTTTTTTCTTTATGCTTTCTTAACTGGGTTTTTTAGGCTGGGAAGTTTGTTTGCAGTGTCATCTTAAATTTTTCACTGTCTCTCCAATCTACTTCTTGGACACAGATGCAAACAGTTCTCCAATAACACTATATTGGTGCATATTAGTTTGGTTCTGTTTGTTAAATTTTTGGGCTTTTTTTCTAGATTTGTACTGACATTCGTCTTTTGGCCAACCTGAAGGAGATAGAGGAACCCTTTGAGAAAGAGCAGATTGGTAAGGGATGGGTGACATTTCTTGGACCAGTGTGTGTATCTTTTCTTTTGTGTTGATGCAGCCTTTTAAGCGAACTTAGAAACATCACTGACAGGGGTTGCACTAAATTAACTGAGGTTTGACACTGTTAGTATTTTGGGTCCTTATTAAAGGTGGGGGCAAAAATGCACTTTACCCAAAGGTTTCTGAATATTAAATAATTAAAATAGGATCTGTAGTTCTGCACTCCCTGGGTTTGTGGGGAGAGCAGAAGCTGTCACATTTTCCCCACAAAGGGAGACTTGTTGTCTCTAAATAGCTGTGTAGGATTGAAACAACAAATTAAGTCTTAGTCGTATTTCCTTGTTCCAGTGGGGTTTGGTGTCCATTCCCCAGAGCAATGGGCAGCAGCATAAGTACCTGACTTTGAAGGACAATGTTATTGGGCAGATGGGGTCTTGGAAGTTGCCACGGGTAACCCAGACAGATGGTGCTAAATACTGCATTAAAAACTGAGTCTGTTTGTTCTTTTTGAGTGGTGGTGATTTTTCTGTGTTGCAGAATTGCAAAATGTCTTCCTACTTTTTTTTTTTTTCTCTCCACTTTTTGTTGTTTCTAATCTGAATGGGAAGTATGATGGTGTCATGCTCTTTATTCCATTTTGTCCTTAGAAAATCATAATGTTTTGAAGCATTAGACAAAAATATGATTCCTGACATGTTTCTTATCTGGGGGAGAACTTTAATCTCATCCTCCTGAGAAGACACTGCCTCTATGCCCTGTTTCCCTCCCTCTCCTCTCCCAGGTTCGAGTGCGATGCCCTATAAGCGGAACCCGATGCGCTCGGAGCGCTGCTGCAGCCTGGCCCGGCACCTGATGACTCTGGTGTTGGATCCCCTCCAGACAGCCTCCGTGCAGTGGTTCGAGCGCACGCTGGACGACAGCGCCAACAGGTTGGTTTGGAGCTGCCACGCGGCGCTTTCAGAGGGGCCTTGTGCAGGAAGGGGTTTGGTGTGATCAGAAAATACTATTTTTAAACTAAAACCACATTTACCGCCTTGATGAAACACTGAGGCTACAAACTGGTTTCCTCTCCACAGTGAGTCGAAAACTATGTTATTTGCAACGTCAAGATCATCTGCAAAGTAAAGTAGTGGAGAGAGGGAGGGGTTCAGAAGCTGTGGGAATAAATTGCTGTCCTAGTCTCCTCATTCAACAGCAGGTTACAGCAGATCTTATACTTCTCATATTTACCTCCCTGCTTTGAATGTGGTTTTTGACCCTACTCCTCATCACTTCTTTAAGAGTAATTCAGTATTTTATCTCTAATCCCTTATATCTCCAAATTAAAGAAACTAATTTTCATCTCTTTGTAAAGTGTTGTTCTCTACAAGAAGTAGTTCAGATCCTAAACAAAGAGCACAAACTATTTTATTTTTTTTTAAGTACTTTTTCATGAAAACTTCTGCAGGTCTTTTGGATATAGCTTAGCAAACTACTTTGTCTTCTGATTCTTCATTAGGATTATATGAGATGAGCAAAAGTTATCTCTATTTTCAAGCAAATTACAGCAATTAATGTAAATGTTTGGATCTTCCAGTTAGTACTCAATTTGCATAAAGCTCATATTTACCTTTGAAATGTTTTCATTTCAATGTAGTCTTCTGTTGCTGAATTTGATCTCCCAGAATCTTCAAAATCTTCAGATCTTTAGATTTCTAAGATACGGGGCTTGTGGAACAATGAATAACAGCACTTTTGGCTATAGAGTAGTGTTTGAATTGTTTATAAGATTTTTGATATATTTTTTTAATGCCTCCACAAATATAATATCTGCAGAACATTTCATGAAAGCATAGAAGACTTTTTTTCCTAAAAGAACTTCAGTCCATAGCTGCTACTTTTGCTAAGAAGCTGCTGCATAGGCAGCAGAAACCCATGTAAATTTAAGGAGTTGGATACTGGTTGATGTGATGTATTTATTTCCTAATAGCTACCAAGTATTGAGAGATGTACTGGTGTGTTTCAGATTTTATTTTCACTTTATCTAATAGAAAGGGTCATTTGTCCACTTCATAATCCAATTTAAAAATTCTGTGCGTTGGATTTTTCTTGTCAAAGCTCTAGTGTTTTGGGAGGAGAGCAACCCAGAGCAAATGCAATCAACCCACAAAATGGCAAAGTCCTTTTCAAGACAGCGTGATAGAATTGGAGCCTTTAAATGTAGCACAAGGTTGAAGTCCTAGTGTACTTATTTGAAAGATCACGGTTTAGACTGGGCCAAGCACTACTGTCACAGGTGGATGATGCTGTTAAGTGCTGCACTGTGATGCAGAGCCTTTTGCCTGATAGACATCAGTCTCCAAAACTCTTCTCCTTTCCCTCCTTTCCTTCTTGTCACTTTTTTTGTCAGGAGCCTCCTTTGTGATCAGGAGCTAGTCTGAGGAAGCCCCCACCAAATGCATGGATCACTTGGGAAGTTCCCCACTGAGCACAGCCAGACACTGCATGAGCATGCAGCATGTCTTGCTCTTGGAGAAAAGGATCAGGTAGACAGGGCAACATAAAGCACATAGGGGTAGATACTCATGTGTTTGCTCACTCTCTAAATTGATGCCTTCTTTTCTAGCTGTGTAATTATTTAATTATCCTGGAGCTTTCTGTGTGTGCCGTCACACTTTCTCTTCCTTTCTCTCCCACTCTCTACTAACAAAATCAACAACCCAAACCCTCTCCCTTCCCCCCAGCTTGAGAGCCACTACTGCAAGATGTTCTTTAGCTTTCCTGTTTGTGACCTTTAAGCAAGAATAAGCACCTCTAAGGAGAACAGTTCTAGCTCAAGGGGGCCACTGTAATGCTATTTAGAGAATTACTTCCAGCAACTAAAAAGCTGAATCTGAGGCAGACTGACCGTGGCCTGTGTTGCTAACTGGGGCCCTGGGTCTGTGTGTTTCATAGGCGCGTGTGTTTGGCTGAGGCTTTCCTCACAGCTGACATCATTCTGAGTACACTGCAGAATATCTCCGAGGGACTTGTGGTATATCCAAAGGTAAAGCAGGAGATAATGTGTGCAGTGTTGCATCCTTAAAAGTGTATAAAAATCCTTCCACTCAAAGGGTTACATTTTCATGTAGTTATTGAAACAGCTTCTGAATGTTGCTCTCCATTCTCACTGTATTGTCACTGTTTGCAGGTCAGGCATCAGAGGGTACTTTTTGAAACCAAAAGGTAGTAAATTAAAAATTCCTCAGAAAGGATATTTTTCCCTGAAGTACATGACAGATCTCTAGAACTTGCCACCAAAAGATACTGTCAAGGCAGATCTCATACAGTCCTGTAATTTACCTACAGGTTAAAAAAAAACAAAACCAAACCAACTTTGTATACTTTTTCCACAGTAATGTCCTTTACAAGATACATATTCTAAGTATTATCAGCTTCAGTACCTGGATTTCCATAGCTAAGTTCAAAAAGAGAAATGATCTTTGCATCACTGTCCAGTCCTGGAGATTCAAAGGGAGAGGAAACCTTCACTGGGAGTCTCAGTGGTGTGCAGAGTTGCATAATGCTGTGTCTTTGTTTCTGCTTGGTTTTGTTGAAGGTGATTGAGCGGAGGATCCGTCAGGAGCTGCCGTTCATGGCTACAGAGAACATCATCATGGCCATGGTGAAAGCTGGGGGCAATCGTCAGGTACAAACACAGTCAAACACACCTTCCTTCGCTGCCTGGCATTCACTCCTGAGAAACCTGGGCACCTGTCCTGACCATCTCACCTTTCTTTGTTCTCCAGCCACTCCCACTGAGTTATTAATATTATACTAGTGCTGCAAAGCCAGACTCTGTGGAGATCTGTATTTGCTGTTGGGAACACTGTGTGTTTGAGCTATTTTGGCTGGCTGCGCTGGAGAAGAGGGAGACCTATTTTTATGTTAGACACTAGTAGGCGTTTTCCTTTTGTAAATGTTTGAAGGAACATGGAACATAGGCCAGGCTTCTTTAAATGGAACACATTGGCAGTTGGCTTCCTTATGAATTTAAGGAATGAATCAGTGCTGTTAAAGAAAAAGCAAGTAAGACTGAACTATTCATTTATCTGTCACTCCTCTATATTCCAGTATAGTGCTTTTTATCATTAATTATGTTTATAATCATTCCATTTTCAGTTTTCAAGCAAATTGAAATTAAAAGGTGTTTTCTTAGTAAATATATCTAGACACAATTAGATTATATTTCCTTATTTAATTTCAGTTTAGTTTAACACTGTTAATCAAATGTACGTGTTAATAAGCCAGCTTATTTTCACTTACCTTTTAGATAGTAATTTCTCCTTCTATGATTATTTCCACATCACGGACAGAATCTAAACTTGCAAGATAGTAATAGCAGAAGGGTTTGCTAGAAGCTTTCAGGATGATGTGTGCTTCTAGTTCTCTGAAACACTGCTGAAAACTCACCCTGATGAAAAGAAAAAAATAGGAAATAATCCTTAATCACAAATCTCCAGAGTGTAGTACACTTGTAAAATCTTCTCTTATTCACATTAGTATGTTCTGTTTTCATGTGCTGGGAACTCCAGAACAGCACATTTTCTGTGCTTTCCAAGTTCATAGTATAGAAACTCACTTCCTTTCACCACCACTGAACAGCTCCTTCCCCTAAGCATCTAGATCTGTTCACTTGAGGTAGGCTGCTGCTAGAGCAAGATGGCCTTTGGATGGAGTTGTTTCCTCCATCCAGGAAGAACAGGAGATCTTTTTTCTCCTAATTGAAGACAGATCAAGGGTAATACATGTGAGGAAAAGATTCTTACATGGCTGTAAACACAGCCACATGGCTGCATTCTGGGACCACCAAGGCAGCATCTGCTGTTGCAGGTGGTGCCTGACGATGGTTTGGTTCCCTTGTTCTCATAGATTTATTCCCCAGGAAATCAAGGGGAACTTCTGGAAGTGCTGCAGAAAAATTGTTATAAGGGTTTTGCCAGTCTTAGTGTCATGTGAGGGTTGGTTGGGTGAGAGTATCTTCAGGCCTTTGGGTTTGTAAGGGGTNCTAGCTCAAGGGGGCCACTGTAATGCTATTTAGAGAATTACTTCCAGCAACTAAAAAGCTGAATCTGAGGCAGACTGACCGTGGCCTGTGTTGCTAACTGGGGCCCTGGGTCTGTGTGTTTCATAGGCGCGTGTGTCTGGCTGAGGCTTTCCTCACAGCTGACATCATTCTGAGTACACTGCAGAATATCTCCGAGGGACTTGTGGTATATCCAAAGGTAAAGCAGGAGATAATGTGTGCAGTGTTGCATCCTTAAAAGTGTATAAAAATCCTTCCACTCAAAGGGTTACATTTTCATGTAGTTATTGAAACAGCTTCTGAATGTTGCTCTCCATTCTCACTGTATTGTCACTGTTTGCAGGTCAGGCATCAGAGGGTACTTTTTGAAACCAAAAGGTAGTAAATTAAAAATTCCTCAGAAAGGATATTTTTCCCTGAAGTACATGACAGATCTCTAGAACTTGCCACCAAAAGATACTGTCAAGGCAGATCTCATACAGTCCTGTAATTTACCTACAGGTTAAAAAAAAACAAAACCAAACCAACTTTGTATACTTTTTCCACAGTAATGTCCTTTACAAGATACATATTCTAAGTATTATCAGCTTCAGTACCTGGATTTCCATAGCTAAGTTCAAAAAGAGAAATGATCTTTGCATCACTGTCCAGTCCTGGAGATTCAAAGGGAGAGGAAACCTTCACTGGGAGTCTCAGTGGTGTGCAGAGTTGCATAATGCTGTGTCTTTGTTTCTGCTTGGTTTTGTTGAAGGTGATTGAGCGGAGGATCCGTCAGGAGCTGCCGTTCATGGCTACAGAGAACATCATCATGGCCATGGTGAAAGCTGGGGGCAATCGTCAGGTACAAACACAGTCAAACACACCTTCCTTCGCTGCCTGGCATTCACTCCTGAGAAACCTGGGCACCTGTCCTGACCATCTCACCTTTCTTTGTTCTCCAGCCACTCCCACTGAGTTATTAATATTATACTAGTGCTGCAAAGCCAGACTCTGTGGAGATCTGTATTTGCTGTTGGGAACACTGTGTGTTTGAGCTATTTTGGCTGGCTGCGCTGGAGAAGAGGGAGACCTATTTTTATGTTAGACACTAGTAGGCGTTTTCCTTTTGTAAATGTTTGAAGGAACATGGAACATAGGCCAGGCTTCTTTAAATGGAACACATTGGCAGTTGGCTTCCTTATGAATTTAAGGAATGAATCAGTGCTGTTAAAGAAAAAGCAAGTAAGACTGAACTATTCATTTATCTGTCACTCCTCTATATTCCAGTATAGTGCTTTTTATCATTAATTATGTTTATAATCATTCCATTTTCAGTTTTCAAGCAAATTGAAATTAAAAGGTGTTTTCTTAGTAAATATATCTAGACACAATTAGATTATATTTCCTTATTTAATTTCAGTTTAGTTTAACACTGTTAATCAAATGTACGTGTTAATAAGCCAGCTTATTTTCACTTACCTTTTAGATAGTAATTTCTCCTTCTATGATTATTTCCACATCACGGACAGAATCTAAACTTGCAAGATAGTAATAGCAGAAGGGTTTGCTAGAAGCTTTCAGGATGATGTGTGCTTCTAGTTCTCTGAAACACTGCTGAAAACTCACCCTGATGAAAAGAAAAAAATAGGAAATAATCCTTAATCACAAATCTCCAGAGTGTAGTACACTTGTAAAATCTTCTCTTATTCACATTAGTATGTTCTGTTTTCATGTGCTGGGAACTCCAGAACAGCACATTTTCTGTGCTTTCCAAGTTCATAGTATAGAAACTCACTTCCTTTCACCACCACTGAACAGCTCCTTCCCCTAAGCATCTAGATCTGTTCACTTGAGGTAGGCTGCTGCTAGAGCAAGATGGCCTTTGGATGGAGTTGTTTCCTCCATCCAGGAAGAACAGGAGATCTTTTTTCTCCTAATTGAAGACAGATCAAGGGTAATACATGTGAGGAAAAGATTCTTACATGGCTGTAAACACAGCCACATGGCTGCATTCTGGGACCACCAAGGCAGCATCTGCTGTTGCAGGTGGTGCCTGACGATGGTTTGGTTCCCTTGTTCTCATAGATTTATTCCCCAGGAAATCAAGGGGAACTTCTGGAAGTGCTGCAGAAAAATTGTTATAAGGGTTTTGCCAGTCTTAGTGTCATGTGAGGGTTGGTTGGGTGAGAGTATCTTCAGGCCTTTGGGTTTGTAAGGGGTTTTTCTTCCCTTCAGTCTGTCCTTATATAAGCCATGGTTTACATAGTCTCACTGCTCCTTAAATTAGGTTCTTTACCCTTTTCCAGATCTATAGAGATTTTACACTGCTATGCTTCCAAGATGTGTTCTATACTGGGGATGACTAATGATGAATAAGGAATTCCTTTATTACAGTTCATAGAATGTTTTGGGAACAGCTACTATAGTCTGTCTTTGGAAAATTAATGCAAGTAGGGAATAGAATAACTGAAACCCCAAAATCCTGTAATGATTCCAAGAGTATTTGGGGAGTTAGGGCAAGTGTGAAAGGATTCCAGTGTTGTGTGTGGTATAATTGAACAGGAATGTGTGTGTCATTCAGACTATTTTAGCCCCAAAGGGCAGATGTGGAAGGGTGAAGAAAATCTTGTTTTAATATAGTGGTGTCTGGGACACTGCAGTCCAAGCTGTCTCATTTGCAGTATGCTGTCCAGTGCAGTAGGCTTGGATGTTTCTCCTTTCCATGCTGGTGAGTGGGCTGAACATGTGCTGTCAGTAGCAATGGAGTGACTTCTTTTCCCCTCCTCCTTCCCCTGCTCCTACAGGATTGCCATGAGAAGATTCGTGTTCTCTCCCAGCAAGCAGCTGCTGTTGTGAAACAGGAAGGGGGTGATAATGACTTCATTGCCCGTGTCCGTGCTGATCCTTACTTCAGCCCTATCCATAAACAACTTGAAAGTCTCTTGGATCCCTCCTCCTTCACTGGGCGTGCTCCTCAGCAGGTAAAGTAGTGGAAAGAGCCTAGGGGTGTTACAGGTTGTGACTTAATCCTGCATCCTCTTGTGTACCAGAGAGTGTACCTATTATGTACCTCTCCCCAGACTCCTAAGGTAGACACATTTCTCCCTTTTAAAAGTTTTCCCCTGGATGTATCAGGCCTCTGTCTTTGTGAAACAGAGACCCCAGTGAGACAAGCAGGTCTGAATAGGGAGAAGGAAACCCTTTTGCTAAGTTTCTCTTTCCTGTCTCTTGAACAGGTGGCAAAGTTCCTGAAGGAGGAGGTTCGACCAGTGCTGGTCCCATACCAAAGCAAGATGGGTGGGAAGATTGAGCTGGCACTGTAGGTGCATTCTGCAAAGGTGTGTGGGTACAGGAAGATAATAAAAGCCTTTTAGAACCAGGTCTGTTTACTGCATCACGTTATTTTGCTTCTCTACAGTACATTTAACCCCCAGAGCTTACAGCCACCTTGATTCCAGATGGGCTTTTCATTCTTTGTCTGCTCTTTAATCAAGCTTCCATTGTGTGCTGAGTCACTGAGAAATGCTTGATTGTGACAAGGTAACTTTATCACAGTACTTTCACTGGCCCCTTGTAGAGCACTGACAGCTGTTTATAGAGAACACCAGGTGCTTTCTGAAATCCATGTATGACTTGTTGAACAAGAGGGGTAAGGGCTCACTTCCATTTCCATCTTACTCATCTGCTTTTAAGCTTTCTCCACAGATGTCTCAAAAGATCATGAAAGATTGTGCTGGCTTTTGCAGTACTTTGATCTGGGGAGCATGTAGTCATTAGGAATAATGACAGGGAGAGTCCATGGAACTTCTTGGCTCATCAAACTGGTGGTTCTTCAGTGCTCCCTTGCTGGTTTAATACTGTACCTGTAGCTCTGTAGCTGCTGAAAACTATACCTAGAGGTGTGGGTTAGGGACCAGCCATTGTGATAGACATTTCCAGGGCCTTTGCTGCAGGTGCTTGATTCTGAATGGCAGGTGGGCTCTGGCATGTGAAAGGCATTCTCAATTGCAAGTGAGTTTTGTCTGATAAGGAAAACAAAAAGATGCTGGAATTAATTTGTCTGGATGCCAGAGAAATTCAGGAGCTTTGGTCTTAGTTCTGACCCTAAACGTTCTGATTGTCATGTCTGTGTTTTACTGGACATTTTGTACTGGATCAGACTCTTCTCCCTTTGACTTAAACTGGAACATTTCCTTACCTCTTCTTGCAGAGTTGTTACATTACAGCCCATTTCTTCTTGAGTGCAATAAAAAGCTCCCTCTTACCTCTTATTCAGACTCTCAGAGATTACATGATCAGAATTCTTCTTTCAAGGGCGATTGCTGGAGAGAATTAAGAAAAGCAAAACTGAGAGAAACAACCTGCTCTCCTTGAGGCCACCATTGTTTAAAGAGGATCTCAAAATAATATGTTGTAACAAGGCTTATCTGTAATGAGTAGTCAGAGAAGTGGGAAGGTTCTGACTGTGATCTCCCCACTGCTAGACTGCTCTGGCTTTACATTGGGTCCAGACCATGGCATTCAAAATGTCTCAAACATTTGTGAATTTTATGGTGTTTAAAATATTTTGCCTGCTTGTGCTATTAACATTTAATTATCTGTCTGTTTGAAAAGGATAACTTTAATTGAACACTAGTGCTTTTCAAACTATTACTCAAATGGATAGCCAAGAAAGAAAACAGACATGGAAGTCATTTTTTTGGTCCTCTTTCCTCCTTTTTGAGATACTAGAAAAAAAAATACATATAACGAACAGCCAACCCTGTGCAGATAAGAGGAACAGCTCGTGTATTCATCTTTTGTCATCATCTGGAAATAAATCTTCATGCTGGCACGCTTGTATTCCTGGAAAGGTTAAAAAGAATAACAAAGATACAGGGAAAATGTCACCCTCCTAGAAAACTAGCATGGTAAATAAATGCTCCTGGAGGCTCCTATTACCCTTCAGTAGAGTTTGGTTTGGGACCTCACTTTGCTTTTTCCTCTGGAGTTGGCAGAGGCACCAGCCTGAGATGTAGCTCCCGGTGTTTGTTGGAGCAGGTTACGAAGAAGCGCCTGGGAGGCCATTTGCACTAATGTGTGAGGGCAGATCATGGTTCCAGTTCATTGTGGTCTATATCCCTGTAGCCTGTGTCCACTATGGATGCGATCAGTAAAGCGGTAGTGGGTCTGTGCCCTGCTTGGAGGAGAAATTAATCTACACCTGAACGATGGAAAAGAATGGAGCAGCTTCTCCGACTCTGGTACAAGCAATGAGTGCCGCCTTTCCCCGCGCTTTCGCCCGCCACCCCACCGCACTTTGCACGGCATCGTGCCGGCTCTTCAGGGGCAGGGGGCTGGAAAAGTCGCCGGAATTGCTCAACGCCCGTCCCTGTCGCCGGTAGCCTCTCAACTTGGGCCCCGGGTGAGCTCGGTACCGGCTGCGGCCCCGCCGCCTACAGTCCCCACAGCGCCTCGCGCCTCCGCCAGGATGCCGCGCGTGCGCCGCGCCGCCCTCCAGAGCGGTGTGTGCGGCCGCCGGGTCGGGGTCGGGCGCCCGCCCTGTGGGGACAGCGCGGCAGGCGGGCGGCGACGGGGACGCCGCTGACGAGAGCAGGTGAGTGTCGGTGGCGCTGCCGTGGCCGGCCCGGGGGTGGCGGACAGCGCCGGGCGAGGCACGGAAGGTGGGCGGTGGGGGAGGTCCTGCCGCTGGGCAGGAAGGCTCGGCGGGCCGCCCCTCGGTCTCCGGTGCTGTCAGCCTGGCTCGTCCCTGGTAATGGCTGCCCACCACCTGTGAAGCGCCCCTCACACATCTCGTCCCCCCCGACCCAGACAGCCACCCCCTCCCGTGTGGTACCTCTCGGGCGCGGAGTGGGGGGAACTAAAGCCGCTGGAGCTGCGGGGGGTGCGCGGCCGCGTCTCCGCTCCCGGCCCCCTTCCCGGGTGGGAGACAGGAGGGACAGCCCCACGCACTCCCCACACATTCCCCCTCCGCCCCTGGGCAGGCTCCCGCTCACCTGCTGCGCTGACGCAGGGTCTGGGCTGGGACGAGTGACTCACGCTGTGCGCGGCTTCTTCCCCAGGCTCCCCTGGGGTGGCTGGGGTGCGCACTCCCCGCTGCCCACGGGCTTTGGCGCCTCTTGCCCCACCGCCCCTGCTCCCCGGGATGTGCCTCTCCCGCAGCCTGCCCATTCTCTCCTGACTCTCAGGTGGGCTCCCCCGTCCAGCTCTGCCAGCTTCATTTGCCCTCCACGCCTGCGTCTTTCCGGAGGTGCCCCAGAGGAGAGATGGTCTGTCGCCCGGCTGGCAAGGGGGAAGGAACAGAGATGGAGCGCAGCAGCATCCTCTAGGCAGCGGGCATAACTAGACACGCTGCAGGCCCTGGGCTGGTCAGCCCTAATTAATGTTAGGAGGAAGTTGGGAGACAAATGTAATTCCTCGTACCTGGTGATGTAAATTCAAGGGAGTGAAGAACCGCCGTGAAACGGATTTAAATATCTGTGTGGGCAGTGGTGTGGGCTCCAGGACAGCTGGTGTCTCTTCATAGAGCTGGTAAGGGTGGGACAAGGAAATTCTCTTCCTTGTGCCTGCTTTTATTCATTCCTAATTTTTTTGAGTGAATGCTGAATTAAGGCAGGTACTTTCCTTCTAAATAGGTAGATTTCAGTGGTAGTGTTTGGGGTTTTATATGTGGTGTCAGTTTCCTGCTTCATGATGCTTCAGCCTCACTCTGTGTGGCTTGCTGTGATGTATGAGGGTGGGAGTGGTGGGAATAAAGTAGTAAAAGTGCTTTGAGGAAATTGAGGTTTCTTTGGTGCTAACAGATGACAGAGAGAATCAGTTTTGTTGGAATTAAGAACAGTAGATGTTCTGTAGTGAGAGGATGGGTCTTAAAATCACTCAAGAATGCACTACTAGCACGAGTGGGGCACTGCTGTGCTCTCGTAGAGGTGTTGATCAGAATATAGTTGCTTGCTGGATAATCTGCATTCTGAGGTCATTTTTCAGCTGCTATGGTGGATGGAGTGGTGTGCTGGAAAGAAACAGTCAGTGGAATTAAGATCTATTTCATTATGTATTTCTGAATCCACACACTGTGAGTGTAGTTTTCCCTATGCAGAAAAAAAGGTTGGGTTCCTGCCCAGGAGAATTCATGAAGCAAAAGGGAGGGAAGAGTATGAAAAGAGGCATGACATGTAGTTAAAGAAGTCAGGGTGGGCACTGGTGGTGTCATATTAAACACAGGCTTCACATAGCTTTTTATTAGCAACTTAAAATAACAAGTGCTGCCTCAATTCCTGTTTAGGGTACTGTTTTGATAATGCGTCTTGGTAATCTCAGGGAGATGTCAATCATGGTGAAGCTTCCTCAAAAGAAGGATGAAGGGAATCTATGAGGGGCAGCAGAGAGGAGAGGCATGATTCTGGAGAAGCTCAGGATGCTGAGTTAACATCAGCTAGTGAGGTGAGGGAAGTGCTGTGCACCTGCTCAGGACTTAAATGGGGTCTCTGCTCATGTCATTTAGGTTTTTCTTCTTTGCTGTTCTCTTAACCTGTTGCTTCTTTCCTCTAAAATGGTCTTCAGTTTAAAACCATTTCCCCTTGTCCTATGACTGAACACTCCTATAAAGAGTCCTTCTCCAGCCTTCCTGTAGGATCCCTTCAGGTATTGGAAGGCAGTTATAAGGTCCCCTTGGAGTCTTCTCCAGGCTGAACAATCCCAGCTCCCTCAGCCTATGGTAGCAGAGGTGCTTCAGACCCTGGATCATATTTGTGGCCTTCCTCTACACTTATTCCAAGAGTTCTATGTCCCTCTTATGGTGGGCACTCCAGAACTGGCTGCAGTGTTCGAGTTGGGGGTCTGACAAGAGCAAAGGGGAAGAGTCACCTCTCTTGCTCTGCTGGCCACCCTCCTCTAGATGCATCCTAGGGTGCATTGGCCTTCTGAGCTGCATGAGTGAGTGCAGTGCCAGCTCATGTTGAGCTTCTTGTCAGTCAACACCCCCAGGTTCTTCTCTTCAGGGCTAGTCTCAGCCCAGGGCTATCTTAAAAGACAAGCAATAAAATATATTTAGCTTTTAAAAATCAGCATTTCTCACTTGAGGTGGCATGGTAACAGCAGAGGTGATTGGCTAGAGGGTTTGTATGAAATCAGCTGCCAGTCTTAGTGCCATTCTTAGTAAATTGTTTTTTGGGACACTTTAACAAAAGAATCAGTGAGTTCACCCTTCTCAAGTGATGCTGCAGATGAGATTGTAACTGCTTGGGAGGTGATTGGGATTATGTCTGTCTTCCTGACTGTTAATTGCAAACTTTTTACCAAAACATGAAGAGGAAAGAAAAGAGAAATAATTCCTAAGGAGTAGTGCAACTCAGTTTTCAGTGATAAAGGTAATGCATCTTTGGTGTATGTGGTCCTACAGCTTCTCTAGTTAACTCAGGGGTGATCCTAGTTGCTGATCTGGATCACACTGGTGATCCTATTCTAGTTCAAATGGATAGGATATAGGGATTTTGCAATTATCAGACAAGACAGACAAGTAGCCTCAGTGTATGTCATGAGTGCAGCATCCCAAATGTCTCTAAAGAGAAGTGTTGGCACTTCAGGTTTGTATCCTCAGCAGCACAAACACTTGTTTAAACTACTTGTTTAAACTTCTTTGTATGCCACCTCTCAGCACATAGTCAAGATTTTAGATACATAAAGTTTACACAGGTTAAGCATCTGGGAGCGTTGAGGAAAATCTCACTTTTGCTACTGTTGACACCAGGTAGGAAAGAAGAGCGTGTTGTCCTGCCACATGTTTTGTCTCTGAGGAAGTCTCACCTTATTTTAAACTGGAGTGCAACAAGTTGTATTGGTAACAGAGCCATTCTTTTTCAGCCTTAAGAAAGAAAACAAACAAAATTCAAAGAAAACCTGCAGGAACTGTGGTCAGTGCCCAGTCAGCACAGTATGTCTTGTCTGGGAAGTGCCTGATAATGAGATGGCAGAAAATGTCTCTAACCTGCCAGCCCTTTTTTTCTGGAGATGGAATCTTCCTGATCCCCAGAAACAGGAAAGATCAAGGGTTTTGTTACAGCTGGTAATGATTATTGTATAGTTTCTTTCTTTTTTTTTTTTCCCTCTGAGTTATCTGTGCCTATAAATTTCTGCAGGAGCAAGATCTGAGTAGTCTAACATGACATGCTATATAAGAACTTTGCAAACAGTCCTGAGAGGTGGTTTGTGTGTTACAAGCCTCTTCAGAAACTCAAGTTCTGGAAAGACAGAGCCCTGAAGGAGAAAATTCTCAAGTGCTGTGGGATACATGTTCCTTAAAAAGCCATTTTCTGGAGCCAAATAAAGTGAGACCTGCTTAGAGTCCTGCTAGGTGAATCTGGCAGATTTTTGCTAATACTAAATAGTAATAGAACAGAGCTACAGTGACCTGTATCTAGCCTTTTTTTGCACTTCACCAAGAGAATGGCAAACTGACAGCTACAACTCTGCAGATCTGCCAGAAGCCCCGTAGAGGAAGAGCCATTCTTCAGGCTTTTCTTCCGTTGTCACTGGGAACAACAGGATGAGACCAGCTTGAGAATCAGATGTTCTCTGGAGTGACCTGACAGGACTGGCTCTGGAGGTTGTGGAGGTGCCTTGGATGGCACCTTTGTCACTGATCAGGGTAGGAGCATCGAATAAAGGGCTTCATAATGTCTGTCTTTAAATGTCAGTAGTGTCTTTCAATCCTTCTTTCTTTGGTATAACCCTTCATCTCTTAACAGAAATGTTTTCTTTCAAACTTATTTATAGCAAATGAAACTGGACAGTTGCCATTACCTTCCACAGACACTTCATAGATCATCTGCATAGTTTGCAGACTTGAAGTGAATGGACCAGAAGGTAAAAAAACAATTCTGGAGTGTTTGGGGGGAAATGAGTTCCTGTTGGGGGAAAAGAGTTCTGCAGAAATGCCCAGGTCCTGCACCTTCTGTTTATTGTGCAGAAATTGCCTCTGAGGGGAGGGGTGTTTGGGGCCCCCTTAGACACTAATCAGAAAGCTCTGGGTTGTGTTTGCATAGTGGTGTTTAATGTGGGATCGCTTTTGCCCTAAGCCTTGAGGATTAGGGTGGTTGCAGACCTGCCTGTTGGCATGCATGGGTTTTCTTCCCTCTGTTGGAAGCAAGGACAGTTTTGCTGTGCATGTGCTGTGCTGTTTTTAAGAGTGGACACGTTGCCAGTTTCTGTCTTTTTTTTTTCCATCCTTATACAAAGCAGATTAAAAAAACCCCTAACAACTGTTGTTCCAGTGCTCAATGTATTGTACTCCTCCTGTGTGAGATGGGAGGAGTGTTCTGTATTCCCATCACATATCCTCTCACCACTCAAATAAAGGGAGCACAGTGTAGCTCCTCCTTCCCTGATCCTAAGGGTCTTGACCATTAAGAGGTTCTCCACAGCAGTGCAGTTGATGCTTAGCAGGCAGCAAGTGCCTGCTGTGTCAGGATAGACTCCCTCTGCTTTCTAGGGCTGTAAGTGTAGTAGCCTGTGTTAGCAACAGGGGGAATGGGTAGAGCCGTAAGTTTGTTTCTTCTGTGCTCTGTTTTTTTTCATGGACCACATGGGGCCTTAGTTATTTTTGAAGTAAGAGCTTCAGCTTTTTCCAGCAGTCCTGGGTAAAGGATCAGCTGTGTGCTTTGGAACCGGATAAATAAGAGGCAGTTCTGCTCTGAAAATAAAATGTATGTTGAGATCTGTATTCTAAAGTATGTCGCCTGTAAGGTTATTTTTTAGAGGCAAGCTTGGCACATGGAACTAATATCAGGAAGCCCATCTGTGGTCTGTCTGTCCAATGAGTAAGCAGTAGGAAACAGGAGTCTGCTTTTGCACATCCTGATTTTCAAAATGGAGATGAAATGGATACAAAACTGAAAGATACTTGTTCTGTTCCTTTTGTATAAACTGAAGATGGCAGTTTATGCTGCACCTTTGGCTGCACTGGGGCTCTGTCTGTCGTTACAGCAGGCTGACTTGCTGGACACCAGTCAGTGCAGGCAGCAGATCTATTCCGTGGAAGTACATTTGAATCATAGAATCACAGAATGTTAGGGTTTGGAAGAGACCTCTAGAGGTCATCGAGTCCGACCCCCCTGCCAAAGCAGGATCACCCAGGGCATGTCGCTCAGGAACACATCCAGGCAGGTTTGGAAGGTCTCCAGAGAAGGAGACTCCACAATTTATTTGGCCATTCTGTTCCAGTGCTCTGACACTGTTACAGTAAAGAAAATCCTCCTCATGTTGAGGTAGAACCTTCTATGATCAAGTTTATACCCATTATTTCTTGTCCTGTTGCTGGGCACTACAGACAAGAGGTTGGCTCTTTCCATTTGACACCCACCCTTCAGATATTTGTAGACATTCATAAGGTCCCCTCTCAGTCTTCTCAAGACTAAACAGCCTCAGTTCCCTCAGTCTTTCTTTCCATGGGAGTTGCTCAAGTCCCTTAATCATCCTTGTACATCCTTGAGTTACATTTCTGCATGGAATTACATTTCTGATGTGGGCAGGAGTCCCCAGGGTGCTTAATGACAGCAAACACAGGGTTCCGGTTTACTTTTTGTTGCATCTTTTATGTGACACTCTAATAGTGCCTTGGGGCAGCTGGAAGGAGGCACTTTGCCTCACCACTCTATTGCACCATGTGATCCCAGTTTGTGACTAGGCAGTACTGGAATCCTGAGTGATGCCTCTGCAGCTGTCAGCAGGTTGCCAGTCTGCCTGCCTAGCCACCTGGTTCTTTAAGGCCCTCACCTTTGCTGCTTTCCAGGTCTAGTGCTCCCCTTTCTAGGCCTGCCATAGCCTTTTCTCTCTGATGTGTTTTCTGTCCTACAAGAAAGTGGGCTGAAAACAGTTAAAATCCTCCAACTTTTCATTCCAAGTCACGTGGTAGAAAGCAAGGATGAAGGCCACCACCTCAGCACCTTCTTCCTGCATTCGTAGTGTGTTGCTCAACACCCATAGCAGCGTGGGGCTGGTCGTGGGTCGTAAGCCTTAAACAGATAGTTCCTGGAATGACTTTGGTTTACCGATACCACAGGGGCTCTAATCAGGAGTTGGTTTGTGTCAGTGTCTGTGTGGGATTCTGCATCACTTAAGAAGCCAAGGTCTCAGGGCACAAGGGGCAGAAATCATCAGCATCTTGTCTGCACCTTGGTCAGGTGTGAGGCCTGCTTAGTTCACTTACATACTTGTTCCAGCAGCTGGAGGTTTCTTCTGTCTACGTGCAAAGCAAATATTGACTCATGGGCTGATGGCATTCGCAGCTCCGGGTTATGCCTTTGCCTGACCTCGGCGAGAAACTTATGGGGGAAGGGAAGGTGAAGGGCTTCCTGGGGAAAGCTCCCTGTGTGGAATTCCTTGGGCAAGTTAGGATTTTAATCAGGAAAGCAAAGCTTTCTGGGGATGAGAGGACAGAAACCAACTGCCTGATTCAGTGGAAGGTCTGGTTTTTGTCTGATTTGGGAGAGTTGGTCTAAGTGTTAAATGGGATGAAGTCTACATGGGCTGGAAGACACTTCTAGACCAGCACATAAGTTCTGGGCCTCCAGGTGAGTACTGTGGTTTTGCAATAGCTTTTCTCTTGTCCAAAACATACTTTTTGGTTTTAGTGCAGGAATAGAGAGCAGTGGAAACCTGCTGACAGTCCAGAGATGGCAGTGGGATTTACTGCAGGCAGTGTTATTTCATGTTCAAATTAAGCATAATGGAAAGCTACTCCTGGGTTTTTCCTGAGATTTTCCCTCTGCCAGCTTACTGAAGGAGAAAATGTTGTATGTGCTGTTCCTGTGATGGTGGATGGAAATAATTCTGGAAAGAGCTGTTAGGCTTGTTGTGATCCTTCTGATGATGTTCACTCATGGCTCCTGCATAGTGACTAGTAACATTTTCAGCATACAAAACTATGCTTTGTAAAATGCTTCTCTTCTGCATCTGTCTGCTAGAGGTAAATTGTTTCTTTGGTGGCTTTTTGATGGGTTCTTATTTTTTTCATTGCTAAAATCAGCAGGGGAAGAAAAACTGGGCAAGAGTTTCTTCCCCAAAATAAGGATCCTATTGAAAGGCTCCAGACAGCGTCATTTCATGCCTAGCACATCCAGATGCTATCCCAGCAGGCTTAAGTGGAGAAATCACGTGACAAAAGAGGCCAAGCAAGTAAAAAGTAAGCAGCAGGAGATTGTTATCTGATGTTTGCAAGAAGCCAGGTAATTGAAATCTCTCATATCACAGCTGTGTAGAAGAACAAGTGCCTCCAGAAGAGGCTTGATGCTGCCAAGTGGAAGTCAGCTTGAAGGAATCCTTTACAAACATCAATTTCTAAAGGACATCTACAGTGGAAAAGAAATTTAATTGGATATAAACCTGCACAGTGTGCATTTGCAACTCTGACAAAGGTGTTGTAGCTGGAGTGCTTCAAATATCTCTACCTGGCTGTGTGCTTCCCAGGCAGCCTTCTTTTTCAGGTACACAAGCTGTCATTTTATTTGTCTTTTAAGCAGGCTGCAGTAGTGGTGCTCTGAATTGTTTTAGAGTCTGAACTCAAAAAGTAATACAGAAAATAACAGGTACCATTTGCATTTTAACAAAAGTTACATTTCTTTCTAAGTGTGAGACTCCTGTTGTGTGACCAAAATTTATCTGTATAGGAAACTTAAATTACCTTTAAATATGGGGGATACTTCTTAATGCATGGCTGAATACTGGTTTTAGAGTTCTGAGGATTTGGGAGTTGCCATTAATATCTGTGGGATCTGACCTGTTTTCTCCTTTGTATCCCTGACTGTGGCTCGTTTTCAGGTGTGTATTACACAAGTACCACAGCCAAGCCAGCTCTAGCAGTGTCACCAGCTTCATGGGAGCCCCTCTTGTTACTTGCTGGCTCCTGGCTATCACAACTTGAGAGCTGCTTTAAGCTCATACCCCTCAGTCGAAGAACTGACTGTATCTATCCCATATGCCAGATGTCCTTACCCTCCTGACTTGCACTGGGCGGTGCCTCCCCCTGCCCAGTTCCTGTGATGCTTTACTGGAGGCAGATGGGAGGGGGCAGAAAGCAGCCTGATGAAGACCTACAGGGCTGGCATAGTGGCCTTGGCACCTTCTCTTGGAGACACCTGTCACTGTGGTCAGTGCCCAGCCACCTCCTCCTTGCTCTGCAGCAGGAGCCTCCTCTTGATGTGATTCACACTCCTCACCCTGCCCTGCTGCACTCCCAGTGCCAGCAGCTCTGTGAGCCTCTCAGGCTCTCTCTGCTCCCAGTCCCAGATGAGTGCTTGCAGGAAGGTTTCTATAGGAACCAGGGGCAGGAAAAACCTGCCCACCAAGTTCTGTGCTCTAATGGCAGGGACGGGAGAGCCGGCAGCAGGCAGGGGAGTAATCTCCAGGCCAGCGTGCAGTGACGTGGGTGAGGGAGGGTGTTCCCTCTGCTACGCCTATCCTGGGACAAGAAGGGACTTTAGGCCTCAGCACTCTCCTGCCCTGCTGCTCAAGCACTATGGTTAATTCCCTTGTTGAGGGGCATTTTCTCATCTATGTGCCCAGCACACAGGCCCAGCTGTTCCATGGCAGGGTGGCTCAGCAGTGATTGTGCATGCCATGAGGGTTAATAACAGCCGTGGAGAGATCCCTACTCACGCTCTTGGAGCCCTGAGCATGGGTTTAGACCACAGGTAATGAGAAGCACGTCAGAAGTGCCATGTGGCTGAAACAGTAATTGCATTCCTAATAAAAGTCATTGGAAACAGGACTTAATTAAACTGAGAGAAGGCAGGGAGAAGAACATGCTGCAGGCTCAGGAAGAGAGCGACTATGGTGGCAGGGCAGTGATAAGCCTGAAAAAAAAAGCATCCAAATGCATTCATGTATTTTGTGATGTTGGAAGGAGAGTAAGTATTGTCAGCAGATTTGCCAGCTTGGTGTGCATGCTGTGCATGCTGTGTGCATTCCCACGTAAAATTGAGTGTGCAGGTGCTCGTCATGTTTTGCTTGTTGTGTCTTCAGCTACTGAAGTGGGTGCTAAGGGAACAAGCAAGGCTAGAGTGATAGGAAGACTAGAAAAATGTTTACAGAACATGGGTAAGCAACTGGCCACTGTGGGGGGAATGTTACTTCTCAGAAGCAAAAGCTGACCTTTTTCTTGTTTGTTGAGTGTTTTATTTTTTTCCTGAGAGTTGGTGTCAGAAGACTGGAGTGTTTGTTCATCCATGCCAGCCTTTCTCATGCAGATAACTGTATAAATCTGTGAGAAGACTTATCATTTGTGTTCTCAGACACAGATGCTTTTTATACTTCTGCCATGTTTTACAGCTGCTTATCTTGGAGTGCTGCAGCAAGTCACTTCCAGGCTGCAGGTGCTCACTGAGCTACAAAAGCAACTTAACCTTGTACTATGGAGCACTATAAAGAACTTGAACAGGGCCCTCTGGATGAATCCCTGAGGTTCCCTCTTTTAGTGGTTTGCAGTCATAAGTAACTTCACTTGAAAGGGGAAGCTGGAAAACCCATCCCAGACGTGCAAATGTTAGTTTCTACCAGGTTCTCTCCCAAATAAGTGCAAGTGACTGATATAGCCAGTGCTTAGATTTATTTGCAAGTTTTTTCCAGCTCCCTTCAGGGACCTGTGTCCCACAGTGTAATACACTTTGCTCTTGTAATGCTACCCCTAAAATCAGGGGTTATTTCAGGCTTATTGCATCTAATGCTGCCCTTTTCACCATTCCAGTCCCTTCTTCATGGGCAGTGTATTCAGAGAATGATGATGTATGGTGTGTTTTCATAATTAAATAAGAACAGGCTGCCCAGGGAGGTTGTTGAGTCACCATCCCTGGAGGTATTAAAGACGTGTAGATGTGGTGCTGAGGGACGTCATTTGGTGGTGGATTTGGCAGTGCTTGGTTTATGGTTGGATTCAAAAGTCTTGGAGGTATTTTCCAACCCAAATGAAATACAGGACTTACAATATGTGCTGGAAAAGGTGATGAAAGTTGGCACGATTTTTGTCATTTTTTAAACTAGCAATGCTGTTACTGTCACAAGGAATTTGGTTAATGACAGTGTGCTCTTTCTTGGTGATGGGTAGGTATGAAACAAAGAGGAAGTTCTAGTCTCTGTAATTTCATTTTCCTGTGGGGAAGTTGTGTGTGAGGTCTGTCCCCCACATCATGTTCTTAGATGCTAACAGAATTCTCTCATTAATTTATTTTTTTTCCTTTTTATAACAGGATAGTGACCTCTCACTTCTGAGAAGACCTGCTGACAGCCTCTGCTACTCAGCCTTACCTAGCACAATGTCAGGTAAGCAGACAAAAGTGGACACTACCTTCTAGTTTGGTCGCTTGTTCTTTCTTGAGCTGCCACTTAGCAAAAGGAAGTTCCAAAAGCCACTCTTTACATTAATGTGCTGTCTGGTCACAGTGGGGAAGAAAAGACCAGTCCATTCTTTGTGACCCAGCTGCCTTTTAAGTCAGTGTGGACTCAGTTCCTTCTTTTACCCTGTGCTGAAGCCTGCAGAAGCTGCTTCATCCACTGAAGACAGAGGAAGGAGGTTGAAATGTAGTTAGTCTTCCTCATTTTTAATAAGATCTTCTCAGTTCTGTTTTCCTCCCAAGACTTGCCACAAAGTAGGTGGCTTGCTTATGATCTGAGAGATTTTTGCTGTAAAATGGTAGCTAAAAGGCAGGCAGAAGAGTGACTGGAGTTCAACTGTGAGCTGCTGAGGTGTAAGCTTTACTAAAACTAGAGCCTCTAGCACATCCCTCTTAGAGTGGTCCACTCTCCCACCATACTTCTGTGCACATCTTCCCAGTCAGGCTGGTTATTTCAGACATAACCCTGAGGGAGGCTGTGCTTCAAAGTCAAGGAAAGTTTTGTGTCACTGATGTGCCCAGCAGGCAGCCTGGGATGTGCTTATCTGCCCTGGGAGTGCTTATCTGCTTCCATTACAAAACTTGACATCTGCTGTTACTACAAAGGAAGCTGTTCAGTGGGACACTACCTGAGACTGGGCAGGTACTAACCTTGAACACAAAAGCTCATGATTGTAGGTATAGTCCCATTGCTGCAGCTCTTGTGGGGAGCAGGAGAATTGTCCCAGCCCCCTGCAGCAAAAGGAGCATCTTGCTGAGGGCTCTGATTTCTCACCTTGGTGCTTGGGTGACAGTTTCAAGAAACCAGAGTGATGCTGATGCTTGGGTAGTGACTCTGCAGGAGGGGTTTACTTCTTCAGAATAATTTTGTTTTTTGAATGGTTCATTGGCACTGATCACTCAGCTTTTCCAAGCAGAAGAAAAATCACATGATGCCATGGTACTATTTCTCTTCTCTAAAAGTCCCTTTCTTACAGGGAACTCTGGCCTTTCTGCTTCTTTTGCTTGATAATAATGGAAAAACCCATCTGAAATCACTTGCTTCCTTGGTAAAGTGGGAGCTGTCTCAGAGTCTAGAGTGGTAGTAGTGACAAACCACTGGGGCAGTACTTATCTTGCTGAAACAGTCTGTATCAAGTGTGAATCTTTCAAATGAGTCTTCCCAGGTTCTCACTGCTGTATATTGATCTCTTTCTGTTTAGGCCATCACACTCCCTCTGCTGGGGGTCCCTTCTCAGCTCTCACTCCAAGCATCTGGCCTCAGGAGATCCTGGCAAAATACACACAGGTACAGCATGGGGCGGGGGGAGGGTGTTCTCTGGCTCTGCACAGAAGGGACCGTGCTGATTTCTGGTGGTCCCTGAAAGCCACAGGGAAAAGGAAGGAGATGCACTTTTCCTCCAGTGGTTTGGTTGTGGACGCTTCTTTGCTACTTAAACCTACACGTGGTTTGTGGCTGCACCCTAGCTCTTGCAAGAGGATTTTGCAGAGCACAAAGAAACTTGTGTGAGTTATTGCCTTGCTGTTTTGCAACTATTGCTCCACTGTAAAAATGTTGACATCCTGAGTGAGTCTCTGTCACCATCAAGCTACTCTGGATGGCTTTTTGTGCCTGGCAGGAAATTCTAGCCTCAGGACTTGTCACCAGGTGGGCAGAGCAGGAAGGAAGGAAGCAGCCATGGAATTTCGTAACTACCACAGTGTTTGCTGAAAGCACCTGAGTCCAGCAAGGCAGATTAAAGCTTACTACGGGGTTATGCTAGAAGCATGGGTCCTGGGTACTGCCTGGGTGGGAATGCTGCTGAGACACCAGAGGAGGGGCAGGTGGCCTTGCAGGAGGAGGTATCTGTAGGCTTCCACTCCTTAAGACACCTTGGTTGTAACCTCCAGTCTGTATTCCCCAGTGCCCACCATGAGCACAGGTGAGGAAAGTTGAGGTTTGGATCAACAGATCTTAACTTCCTTTGGGCTGTTATTTGGGTTTACTTCACTGATGCAAATCCTAGTTTTGCCTGCTGTCCTTCAGAGAAAATCTGAAAGCATCAGGCAGGAGACAGAGCAATAAAGGGAGCTGATTTTGCAATGTGTGAGTGGAGGTAATAGAGGGCTGCTGTGTATTAGAAATGCAGACAGTAGGGACCATATTAGCTGATGTTTGTGGATTCATAAGTCCAAGAGGAGGGCTGCATGCCCCTCTAGGTAGGAAGTTCTGATCTTGATACAATGCAATGCTCAAGCCCAGATAGAAAAATGTGTGCAGGTGTGAAGGCAGGGCTTCACAACTTCCATGGAGAAGTCCAAATGGGAGTGGCATGCAGCACCTCCATAGCTGGGAATTGTTTTGGGAGGCACTGAAAATAAATGGGCAGAGTCTAGTTGCTCAGAGTGCACAGGGCAGACAGTGGTGGGATGGGGCAATATCCACATGTCTGTGTTCAGTTGTTCAGTACTAAACTGGTGAAAGTGTCTCTTCTCCTTCCCCATGTCTCCCAGAAGGAAGAATCCATCGAGCAGCCAGAGTTCCACTATGATGAATTCGGTTTCAGAATTGATAAGGAAGGTAAAGCCAGTCCCACCCCTCCCTTTCCCATTGTGTCCTGTGTTCAGCCCTTCCCATGCTTCTGACTATGCAGGGTGATTTTGCAACCATTCTGTGTTAGGTCTTGTTTACCTGCCTGCCTGTCATCTTTCTGTATCCTGCCATTGTTATCAAGCTTATTAGATGTGCTGGCCTTACAGGAGCCTGGAGCACAGACTGCAGCAGAGTCATTTCCATCCCCTTATGCTTGTGCCATGGGTAAGAGAGAGAAAAGCATTAGCAGCTGCATGCTGGGGAAGGGCAACTTTCCCAGTTTGCAGTGGAGTCTCTATCACGTTCAGCAGCATTGTAAGCACTGACAGCAGGCACAGTGACACGTGCTGTCTGCTGAAGAGCTCACAGACAAGGTGAGCAGCAAGCAATATGTCTTCCTCATCTTCATCCCAGCAGCATGGCAGAGTGTAGGGAAAATTGTAGGGGCTGAACCTACATCCTAGTTTTTCTGCAAGATAGAGGCAGATGACCAAATAGAAGGAGGTATGAAG